>OY998240.1:602500-900336 GCA_963922005.1 Cornus suecica | reverse complement strand
TGGCAAAGAGAAAATAGGCAAAAATCAAGGGTCATGGCCGAAAATCAAGGAGTTGATGGTTTTACGAAGTGAATGAATCTGGCCATTAAGTGAGCCAGATTCATTGGAGGAGTTACCACCCACTGGCTATAGCTTAAAAGGAGAGAAATTGGGAAGCACAATTCTGGCAGTTTACAAGGGGCAGTTCTGATTCAAGACAACGAAAACACGTGGCAGGGTATGAAGAGAAGTTCAAGACACATGACAACATCTTAGATAAGAAGTTAGAGGCAGTTGCCAAGTGTAATAGGATTCTTGTATAAATAGAACACTTGAAAGAATTTGGCAGCCTCTCCGGCAACACACAAACAAACCCATTACTATGCAATTTCTTACAATTATATCTTTATCCTTTTAAATTTGTACTTTCATTCTTATAATGTTAGTTCAGATCATTTATGTTGTTGTTATTCCAATCATTATCTTGTGATTCTTATTGCAAGTAGTGGTGTTTTACTTGTCTTTCAATTCATGTCATTCAATTCTCTGCAATTTCACTTTCATGCAACTTCTTTCATTTCATTCTCAGTCAATTATAAATTCATTCTTTTCTTGCACTAGATTTATTTATTTGAACATTGACATTTAAGTCCTTTTAATTAAGGCAAAAAGAACCCTTAAAATAGAAGTTTTATTTTTTTATTTCACAATCGCTTGATTCACACCCATCACTTCCAAAACAAGAGTTGCACATTCTTTTGGCAAGTTCTTGACTCTTCTAGAGTATGGCACGCCCACGCTCCTACCAGAAAACATCAATTTTTGTGCAAACAGGGTATTCACACCTGTAATTATAAAATCATTTACTATGTATTCAGAGTATAGATAGTAATATTTGGTAATAATTTGAACAAAATGATGTGTTAGAGAGAGAAATATTTGAACTTTGGCATGAAGTCATGCACATGCATGGGTAAGTATCTTGGTTCAAGGTAGATAAAATAGTAAAATATTAAACCTGTGGTAACATAATATTTGAAGTGTCATAAAAGGAATAAGAAATGAAAAACTCTTAATGAAAGAGACAGTGAACACTATAAAATCATTTCTGACAGGATAGTAACTCTTTCGCAACCATAATAGTCACCTATATCATAGTAGATTCCAAAAAATTTCCCTCACAGTAAAGACTTCATTACAAGATTGCAGCAAGAGTTTATGTGCCTGACCAAGCATTCTAAATGATGTGCACCTTATTCTTAAAAATAGCTAGATGTTCATGCAAGGTATCTGCAGACACCATCACACTAAGCTATGAGCCTATGAACATAACAGCAAGCTTTGAAAAGAAGTCCTGAATAAATTTGTCAAACACAGATGATTTGATGTAAGTATTGGCAATCATTTGAAAATATAACCAAGATTGAACAAAATAACATCAATTAATATGACCTATAATCCCCCGTGGCATCAATTTTGGTACCATGACCCAATTAGCCAGTTCTATTGTTGAAGCCTTACCTGTACCCAGCAGGTCCCAAACACAACACAATAGTAGGCTTTTGTTAAAGCATTTTCAAACCAATACGAAACTGAACACAAAGGTTAAACGAATATTACCATAAAATATGATTGCCTTTTTAAAAAAAAGTAAAAATAAAGCGTAATAAATTGAAAATGCCCTATGGGGAGCAAACCCCATTAAGAAAAGACCGAAGGCCTCATGGACCAAAGATCCCAAAAAGTCAATTTTCTCCCCTAAAGATGTACAGTATCTGCCTTGCACCACACAAAAAGAGAAGAAAATCCTTGATTGTGCCAATCGAAGATTCCACCCCCTCAAAGCAGGGATGATTTCGTTCCTTCCACAAGAACCACCATCTATGTTACATGGACTCTTCTAAAATAGGTGAAGTACTTGTGTCCGACACTTATAAGTCGGACATGGGTATGGATACGTGTCCGACACTTATGGTAGGAAATTTAACCTAAATTTAGCTCCAAATGATTCCATGTTACTATCTTATTTCTTCAAAGGAGTAAAATGTTTAGTTTAAACACTATATTTCATAAAAACATTGTTGTAGACTTGAGAATAAAATAAAAACATTAAATAAAATAAATATTTAGCCGTGTCCATGTGTCCTTCTATTAGATATTTGACACGTCCGACAAACGGATACATACCCGTGTCCGACACTCGTACCCGAGTCCATATAACATAGACCACCATAGACAAAGAAGCATTGCCCTCCAGAAGATACAAGCATGGGCACCCATATAACATCCTCACCAACTATCAATCAAGCCCAATAACCCATGGAACCCCAAAAATACCCATCAACACACACCAACAATCATAAGCCACAAGAAAATGAAGCAAAAGATGGTCAATCGACACACCATTCCTCTTACTCGCCAATTGACAGTAAAATATGATTTTTTACTCGCCCCGGGATTTTTGAGAAGAGGGATCTTCTCCCTGATAGATATTTGATGTAATTCATTTCCATAATTGTTCTCAATCTCGAAGGCGTTAGTGGAGGCTACAACCTTAAAGCAGAAGGAAAATACAAATAAAATACATATTAACGGTCCAAATTAGTTGGAAAGGGCTTTGCTGGTTGAGTTGCTTTATTGAAAAACGAAGTAAATAACAATACTGCAGCAACGACACTAGAAATAGATTCATTCAAGAGAGGATAAGAAAGCTGCGTCAAGGCCACTGGTTGTTTTCCTTAAAAATCGTTCTAGAGAACGTAAAGTAAATAGTCAATTCATGTATCTAATAACATTATAGACCCATAACATTATAGACCCAATTGACTTACAAAGACAATTTTGATAGAATAATATAACACAGAAAACGAAGAAGCATAGCATGTGATAACCTTATTCAGAGTTTTTGGATAAGAACCATTATGATGCAAAATGACATGTTATAAATATAAGATGCTTGAAAGATAAATACTCACAATTTATTGAGTTCCTAAAAATTAACTGTTTATTCGGAGAGGGCCCAAGACAAAGTCCATTATGGATATGCAGCTGCAGAAATTGGAAGTTAGGAACAAAGTCAGACAGCGGACAAGTAGCAACTATAACAGTACATAAACAAGGGTATTGTCCCAAATATGGTGGCATTAGCACATCTTCACTATCACGCGAATATTTTAGAGAATTGTGTAAAGAGTGGATGCAGAATTGCATGATGTTATTGTTGAAGGATATAAAATATTTAAGTTACACCATTTCTAACAGCTTAAGCTTTTAGAGTAGTTGGTAGTTAACATGGTATTAGAGCCAAAGGTCTCGTGTTCAAACCTCACCGCCACCCTTTGTTGAAATTGTTGTTCCACGTGTTGGACTTGAAGGCCACACGTGAGGGGGCGTGTTGAAGGATATAAAATATTTAAGTTACACTTTCTCTAATAGCTTAAGTTTTTAGAGTAGTTGGTAGTTAACAGTTATTTTGTACCTTTTTTTGAAAGGCGAATGGTGGGATTGTAAATTGTATACCAAACCCGAATTTATATTGGTCAATTCCACCATCAGAGAGAGGAAGAAGTGCAATGCTACCACCATATCTGAATTTTGGCAACAGTCATTTTATAATTTTATTGCTTCATTATCACCCAACATTTCTTCCAATTTCTTTCCTGAATGTTCTTCCAAAGATTAAACTAAAATGTTCCAAAAGTTTGGTAGCAGACTGTGCAGAGGCTTGAATAGACAGGACAGTATTTCAATTCTTATTTTAATGCTCAATAGGATCTTCCTGCATTTTTAGCAGTGTAAAGGGCCATATAGTATCTATTCTGATGTGGATGTTACCAAATGGCCATATAGTATCTATTCTGATGTGGATGTTACCAAAGGGGCATATAGCATTTTTAATGAAAAAAAAAGATCACTTACATTTTCTTTTTTATATGTCTATAAGAAGCAAACTATGTGTTTTTACTTATTCTATGGACGAGTCCCAAGGAGCTTAGAGAAAGGAAGGTACAATATGCTCGAGTATAGAGTGGGCAATCAAATTAATCAATAGTGTCCCTCACTCCAGTCCAAGTGCAGATTTAGTTTCTATAAGGGTGTCTTCTAATTGAAAGTGAGGATCTCCAAGCACCCGCAGATGAGGAAAAAAATGGTATTAGAAGTAAGACCATCTTTCAAATTTAAGCAATAATAAATGAAAATAAAGGACAATGAGTTTATTTGGGTTTTAGCCATTCTGATACCTTTTGCCAAGAGCTTTGAGGTTCTTCAGTATCTCTACAATCTTATGGTAAGGACTTTAACTTCATATTAACAGCAAAACCAAGGGTTCTAAGGCAGAAAACCTCTTAGTCCAGTCAACAAACTGTTTTTTTTGTCATCATTCAGCTCTTAAAAAAAGAATTATTCTATAGGTATTTTATTATATCAAGCCAGTTGACAAAAATAAATATATAATTCAAACATATAGGAAAGAAAGGGTTGGTATAGGAAATAAAATGTTCGATAAAAATGATTAGATACTCTCACCAACATGACAACCATCAACACCAGCGAAAAAATCGAGATATGCATTTCTGAGATTCTAATATTTGACAATTGTATTACATTCCTTTATCTAAATGCCTGGTCTACTGTCCTCCAAATACGAGAACCTCCCACTATTAGCCATCAATTATGAATATTACTTGCTTATTTTGCAAATATTATTTGCTACTTACTAAGTAGTGCTTGAAGATAATTTTCTTTTGTTGAAAATTTCAGACACTAGTCAATTGCAGAACTTTATCACTCAGATCATTATTTTAAATTTACCCCACCAGCAAATGCAGCTTGGCATTTGAAAGCAAAAACTTTATGCAATATATAACCAAGGGTTAGATTTATCCTCAGTTTTCCCCTCCTAGCACCAATGTAAGTGGGAGCAACCTATATAATAGCCCTTTAAGCAACAAATTTTGCTGCCATTTCGTACATTACCTCTTTATTGCATCTTTTAACATGCTGATGCAGTGACTTCCATTTTCAAAACCAGCCACATCTCAGAAATTTCAGAACAAAAAACTTATTTTGTGAGCAAGGCCTAGCTGTTTCAACAATAGCAATTATTTATGCTTTAAAGCATTGTTCCCACTATCAATTCGTAGCTCAACAATTACCAGTTGTTGCTAGTTATGGCTGGCAATTAAGTTTGACCTGGCGGATTCCTGCCGCAAGAGGATGTTCTAACTTATACCTTTAATTGGATTAGGGGCAGTTATGGTATTACTATATTTAACACTATTTGAGTTCGCAACATGGGTCAATTACATCCGCAAATACACATATATCCTTATTCGCACTCGGTATTCTTTAAAATACCCTCTGTATAGATTGATATCTCACTGTAATCTTAGGGTTTGTGTTAAACTACCAATCATGACGCCGCCCCCTCCCTGCTCCTGCTCTCCCACCCCCGCTGCTGGACCGTCTCCTTCCAATCAACATGAATGTGGCAGGCAAGGTTCAATCAATATGCAAGACTTGCAAAGGTACTCTATCTTTGTCTATCTCACCTTTCTATCTATACATATAAATGCTGAAACATAATAATGGGGGTGTGAATCAGGTGAATTCATTTGTTTTCTTAATGTCTTTGGTTATTACTTAATGAGCAAAGAACTAATAAAAAAGCTTATTTATTATTAGGATTACTATAACAAATCTGCAAAACTAATACTAAATTGAAAAGAAAACTTACTCATAAAAAAGATTAGGGTTACATATTATAATCTACTAATATTTTAGAATGAAATTTATTTATTTTAGGTTCTACCGCTATCTTGGATTTGAGTAATCATGTCATTATAAATGAGAATTCATAGTTGTTAAAGGCGTGAGGCGACCCTAGGCGCTAGAGGCCTCCTATCGCCTAGGCGCCAGGCGAGGCTCTCGCCTGAGTGAAGCAAGACGCTCAATAATAAATTATTTTCACAATTAAATTAATAAATCACTTTTAATAAAAATAACAAATATAAGACATTTAAAATAATAAAACATTGCTAAGAAAGTTAAAAGCCAATAAATTAAAATGTAGAAGTACAAAAATATCAAATATAAGACATTTAAAAACATTCACCAGCGCCTAGGCGCTGGGGCGCCCCCAGGCGACGCTTTTCAAAGGTGGCCTCGCCTAGTTGCAGGCGAGGCGCTAAACCCTCGGCGTGCCTAGCCTAGGCGCGCCCGTGACAACACTGTGAGAATTCGAACTTGGGGCAAGATATCACTGGCAATTGGTATTACATGTGTAAGAGGAGTGAGAATTTTTTTATCATCTCCTCTTGCATTGCCCTGTGGTTGAAGACTGTTGGAGCCTTATATCAAATGTTTGGAGTTCTGTGGGTCAAGCCTTGGCCTACAATGGGATGATTGATGCTTAAAGAGGTTGTTTTCATGCCTGTAAATTTTAGAAGATGGTACCATTTTATGTTTAGTAGTGCGTTTTGAAAGAGCAATAGAAGATTCGAAAATCTTCTATTGGTGTGTTTAAAATTTTAATTGTTAGCTCTTTTTTTAGCTGGGAGATAGGAAAAAAACCGTAAATATATAGAGCAGATAGTTGATTTTTTGGGTTCTTTGAGTCCATAGGACCCATCTTTGGCTTCGTGTAGCTTTGGGGATACGTTCCCCTTTTGAATGTCTTCTAATACATCTTTATGTATTTAACATAATGTTTTAATTTTTTACATCTACGATGTGATTTTAGTTTTTACGGTATTATCGTCCAAAGTTGCACCCACTGAGATATATTCCTGGCTCCATCACTGTTATGGCTGTCTTCAATCAAAGATTTTTATGTCTACACTATACATCCTAGATTTTAGGGTTTATTTCAATCCAATGCACGAACCTCTCTTTCTCTTCCAAATTATCAGATTAGAACGAAAAAGGTGGGGCCGGAAAGGGACAGGTGTGAATTCTGTTAATGCTGCCGGGATGGGATTTTGAGCCAATACTCCTCCCGGGTTTGGGACAGCCATGATATTCAAGATTGATCCCCACGTCAGGGTAGAGTAATAGACCAGTATCCCTAGTATAACCTCCCTATCCTAAAGAGGAGGGGAGGAGTACGAGTCTAAACATGGGCAATGTGTGTGCGAGAGTACTTAATTGAATGAACAACCAACCTAATAAACAGTTTTCATTATTCAATAACACCGAGTGAATTGTAAATATAATGCAGACAATTTCAATTGACAAACAAACATTCATGAATTTTCATTCAAAGCAACAACTTATTCCATTTATTATCCCTGTCATATAATGAAAAAACATGAACCTAAGCATATGTGTATACCAAAAAAAAAAATCTAAAAAATGAGAGCAGAAGAATTAATGAAAAAATATATAAGAGATATCGGCAATAACCGGCTGAAGAGAAGATGGCAAGAAAAGCCTCGAGTCCTTCGTACCTGGGCATGGCAGTACAAATAAACTAAGAAAAAAATTGTTTTCAGATACAGAGAGAATCAGAAAGATTTTGAGAGTGAGACTTACGGAGACGATGAAGTGGAATCGATGGATGAAACACAGAGTTGTGTAATTTGGGATGATATGAGACTTCCATTGACAAAACCTTACGAGAATTAACTGTGTGTGTATATATATAATATATAGTGTGTGTATGTGTATCTCTCTCCCCCGTCTCCCCTTCACTCTCCGATAGGGTTTATCGTCTTTGGTGTAAATTGCAGTGAAAGCCCCATGATATTGTCAAAAGTAAATTTATTAAGATTAGTATTAACTCAATTATAAGCACTATCCTACCTAAATTATATTAGTCCTTAATATATACCAATTATTCTTTTTCTTATTTGGAACATTATTTATACCAGCTACTTTATTTATATTAGAGTAAATTTATTCTCAAATAGAAATAAAAATAAAATTATTAGTTGAAACTACTTTATTTTAAAATATGTAACTTGTATTAAAATTTAATTTGTTATTGTAAGTTTAAATTTGTGTACGCTAAAATAATTTTTTTATAAAATATATTTATAAAGAACACATTTTTAAATAATAAATAGCTTCTTTCATGTTATATATATAAATAGTGCTGAATAATCATAAATCTTATTTTTTTACTTAATTTTTTAAAATACCTAAAAACATTATTAAATTAATTAGTTTTAAAATTGGTGTTTATCTTGTGCAATGAAAATGAGAATATAACATCAAGTTAGTGTAAATTATTTCATAATACATGTTAACAAGAAAAATGTGTGATGTATAATGTAATAAGAAAGGACATTGTAGTTATTTATGAAAAAAAAAATAGAGCATTTGAAACAAAATGGGGTAGTTTAGGGAATTTTGTGCACACATTCTAATACTTCAGAGAGTTATTTGAAGTTTTACCATACTTTATAGTTTAGTCTCCGTTTGATCCTATTTTGTAATTTTAATTATATTTTGAATTATGAGAGAATTTTTTTAATGATTTAAATTGCATTGAATAGTCAATTTTTAGATGATGAATTTAAGTTTTTTAACCACTCGATTTAAAGTCGCTTTTAAGGGAGTTATGGTGATTGACCACGTTTGACTTTTTCAAACATTCACAAGTATTGATTTTCTTTTGGGAATTCTTTAGGGACCCTTTGATATATTCTTGAAATTATTCCAATGTGTTTTAAGGATTATTTAAAGGTCCTAATGAGGTTCTTTCATGGTTGGTTGAATAGTTATCACTTTCGTTTTAATGTACGAACTTGAAAGGAGTTTTGGTGCCACAGACTAGAGTTCTTGTGTATATTTTTCATTGATTTCCAATTGAGGATGATTTATGTGGTTGTGTGTGTTTTGATTATTATATTCGGTCGGTTATGACATTGTCGGTAGAAGTTTAAGTCGAAACTAGTTGTTCAGTGTTCGAATTTATTTTTATTTTTCTTATCATCCCACTCCGAATTTTTGAATTTCAGAGTGTGACAGTTTATTATTACTTGTTTTACATACAAACTTTTTTCCTTTTTTGTTTTTTGTTTAAGTACTTACTTATTGTACCTTAATCTTTTGGAGATTTTATTTTTTTGTAACTTTTAAGTACTTAGTTATTGTTTCTTAACACTTTTTTAATAATTGTTTTGAATTTATAAACATCGAATTAAGTGTTAATTTCTTTTAGGGTCCCTTCTTTTTACTTAATAGGAAAATTAACTTAGCTTCACCGTGTTTAACACCATAGCACAAATAGTCATAAGTTAAAAAAATATTTATATATAAATAATAACGACCAACTTTAAAATTTAAACCATTAACTCAAGTTTGCAAATTTATATAATTTTTTTTTACTATAATGGAATAGTTATGATACAGGAGTCCGTTTAATATGTGGGTTATATTCGAGTGTAAAATACATTACCTAACAAATTTTTTATTAGTCTGGTATTTAATGGTAAATAAATATTTCATAACTAAAATAGTTTTGAAATTTATATAAGTATAAATATGATTATCAGAACATTTGTAGGACTTTTGTTTAAAAAGTGGATTTGTTTTCAAATAAATTTTCTAGAACTAAAAACACAAATCTAAAATTAAAAATAGGATTAATTTCAGAAAACCCTATATACTATTGAATTTAATCAATTAACTCCTTCTAGGCTCCTATGTCCGGATTGCCATATACTTTCCAATTTCAATGTTTCATCACCGTGCCCCTTCACATCTTAGTAAAAATAGTTAGAATTAATTATATTTACACCCCCTAAATTTTGTTTTATATTCAATCAGACTCCTTCATATTTGAAATTTTTCATTTAGACCTTTTATTTTTTCTGACACACATCATTTACACCCCTAATGTCACTTAGTACCTAAATTACCCTCAATGTTGAGATAAGTAGTGTTTGGAAACAAGGACTCAAATTTTTTTTTTTATCACCCTCAAATTTTATTATCTCTATCCAATATTTTCCCACTTTTAACATTATTATCTAATTATATAAATAATTTATTTTTTCCCAACCAATACATCAAAGTCTCAAACAAAATACAAAAAATCTAATTGATAGTTAAATTTAAAAAGTGAACTATAAACGAAATATATATATATTGGAGTAAATTATAATTTTAAAAATAGCAAAATAAATGAATGGATAATGTCCGAAATATATATATATTTTTCGTTTATATATAGTTCACTTTTTAAATAATTCACTTTTTTTTTTCCTTTTCTCGGATGTTTAGTTTTTTGTTTGAGACTTTGATGTATTGGTTAGGAAAAAATAAGGCCCTACATGGTATAGAATTTTGAAAATTATTTTGGGAAACAGTTTTTTGCGAACGAGAACAGAGAACAATTTTTTCAGTTTAAAATTTCACTTTGGTAGTAAAATTACAAAACAATTTTCAAAAAAAAAAATTTCAAAAATATGATTGGTTGCATTTATTATGTAAATAAAATAATTCTAAAGCACAATATAATAAGTTAGAAAATATTAAACATTCTCAAATTATAAGATATTATAATATCTCATAATACTGAGAATAAAAAACAAATAACATACGTTTAATAAAATATTTGTTTCACAAGTTTCCTATAATAAATTATATATTTTTGTCTCATAAATTTAAACTAATATATAAAATTTTATATATTAAAATTTATCTTATATTAATTAAAAATATTTTATTATTAAATAATATTTTATTATTTAATATAATATATTAATAATATCAAGTAATATATTAATAAATTATATATTTTTGTCTCAAAAATTAAACTCATAAAATTTTATTATTTAATATAATATACTATTAATATCAATTAATATATTAATAAAACTATATATAATAAATTATATATTTTTCTCATAAATTCAAACTAATATATAAAATTTTATATTAATTAAAAATATTTTAATATTAAATAATGTTTTATTATTTAATATAATATATTATATATCTAATAATAGTATTATATATAATAAATTATATATTTTTGTCTCATAAATTCGAACTAATATATATAATTTTATGTAAAAAAAGTTATTTTATGTTAATTAAAATTATTTTATTATTTAATAATATTATTATATATAATAAATTATACATTTAAACATGGAAAGTTCCATGTTAGTGAACACACAATTGTTTTATTGTTTTTGAGTTCTCCAAAAATTGATACTATTGAATTTGAGTTTTCAAAAACTGTTTTACAAAATAATTTGCCAAGTAAGAAATTTCAGTTGTTTTCTATTTTCATAGTTCCTTACCAAGTAGGCCATAAATTATTTATATATAGTAGATAATAATGTAAAAAATGGGAAAATATTGGATAGAGATAATAAAATTTGAGAGTAATAAAAAAGCTAAGTATTTGTTTCAAAATACCACTTATCTCAATATTAAGGATAATTTAGGTATTAAATGATATTAGTGAGTGTAAATGATGTGTCTCAGAAAAAATAAGGTGTTTGAATAAAGTTTTTCAAATTCATTTTGACTGAGATGTTAGGGTGAGAGGGTAAACATGATGAAATTGAAAAATATAGCGGGAGTGGTAAATTGATTAAATTCAATGGTATGGTTTTTTTTTTTACCTTAATATTTAAAAACTTTTACATACAACGAAAACGCATAAACACACTTGTGAATATGGAAACAATCAACTTGCGATTGACTGATCGACTACGGGTGTTGTCCGCACTGGACCTTTTGGCGGCAACTCTGACCACGTCAATGGCGGTCTCTTCTGGAATACAAGTTAAAGTAACCCATGGTGAGAACCACTGCTCAGCCTTAATTTATTTATAATCTTTTGTCTTTATTTATTTATTTATTTTTGTGAATCGATGTTAAGCTTGTTGCTCCATATATAGTCCATGTATTGTCAAATATAAAATAGTTAGCTTTAAATCTGGCTCAAAATGAACCAAGTTTGCTTACATATATTACGGCAATCAAATAGAGAGAACTATATTACCTGGTCATAAACACAATGTGAATTAGTGTTTACAATTAAATCTATTTATGTGGTTGTGAACACATTATTGTAAACCCATCTTCTCCAAAAATCATTCCGATGATCACTCCTGAAAACAACAATGCAATCCATGACTCTAACAAGGTGGCTATAAATAAATTAACAAAGATTGAGTATGTGCTTTAAACACTAAACAAAAAAAGAAAAAAAAAAAAAAAAAGTAGAAGTAAGTTTCCTCATCAGTCAAGGGAAAAATGACAAGTTGGAGGGTTGATTTTCTTTGTGTTATAAGTTTAGCTTTGCTATGTTCATGTGTGTTTGGGATTAGTAATACTACAGAAGTTTCTTACGACTCGAATGCTATCATACTCAATGGCGAAAGGCGAATTATTTTATCCGGTGCAATCCATTATCCTCGAAGCACAGTAGATGTATGTAATCTGTTATTTTTTTTAAACTTTATCATTGATTTCTATTTCACAGGGATATTATTTTTTTGGGTATCTTTATTTTTGTTTTCTGATGTAATTTTCAGTTTGAAAATCAGTTTTCTGTTTCATGAAAATTATTCTGAAAACAAATCTAAGACACTTATCTTTACTATAGCAGAATGTGCAAGGTTGGTATGTGCATGTTAAAGATTTCAAATTGTGGTTTTAATTCTGTACTTGCATTAGCTTTTCACTATCCATTGTACTAGCTATCTCATACTAATTTTTATATGGGTTGCAGATGTGGCCAGACCTAATTCAAAAGGCAAAGCAAGGTGGAATCGATACAATTGAAACATATATCTTCTGGAATCACCACGAGCCTTACCAGAGACAGGTTTATATCGATCTTCTAGTGTTCCACTAGTTTTCAATAAAGTGAGCTACCCGTGTAGCCTAACATCTGTTTTGTAATACATTTCTGATGACTTAGTATGATTTCACCGGGAACCTAGACTTCGTAAGGTTTATCAAGACAGTTCAAGAAGCTGGATTGTATGCTATTTTGCGAATTGGCCCTTATGTATGCGCAGAATGGAATTATGGGTAAGTGCTTTTTTGTTTAAATTAAATATGGTAATAGTTAAAAATCACTTAATGGCTTGTAAATAAGGAGTAAAGGCTATAACTCTTTTCGGCATTTTTTAAACAAAATAATTATTCAGAGACTCAACTTTAGTTTGTATTTTTTATATTTGTCAGTTTGATCGTAACACTGCACCCTAGCAATGATACATATGGTGTTTTCCTTTGAGCAGAGGTTTTCCTGTTTGGTTGCACAAAATGCCAGGAATTGAGCTGAGGACAGATAATGCAGTTTTCAAGGTGCCTTTCTATTTTACTAGCATATTTATATACATACAGGGATGAGTGGGATTAGTACTCAGACATCTTTTGATACCTATTAGAGAATAGTGACATCAAGTGTTCTAACTTGGCATTTGTTTGCAGAATGAGATGCAAACGTTCGTTGCGAAGATAGTGAGCATGTGCCACGAAGCTGAGCTTTTTGGACCACAAGGAGGACCCATAATTTTCGCACAGGTATATGCAGCCATCTATTTCTATGATTGTACTGACATTAACATAAGACACTAAATTGGAGTGTTCAAGTTACAGATCGAGAATGAATATGGAAATACTATGGGACCTTATGGAGAAGAAGGGAAGTCGTACGTTAAGTGGTGTGCCCAGATGGCCAAAAACATGAATATCGGTGTACCATGGCTCATGTGCCAACAACACGATGCACCACAACCAATGGTATATTTTTCATTTATCCACTCTCACGTTTATGAGAAGATAATGCATGTCATCTTCACATTTCAAATGGTTTTGGTAGAGAACCACTGGTATGATGTTACTAGTCGTAATATTTTGATTAATCCTTGAATACCACATATATTTACCGTAAATCAGTTCAGTTCTAGGCAAGATCGTTGACTGTAGTCTACAGCAATATTAGTACTAATGATTTTATAAATAACTATTGAGTGGTTGTTTGCGTATCCTAAAGTATCAAACCAGTAAAGGAACCTAAAAACACATGATGTACCATGCAGATCAACACATGCAATGGCTTCTACTGCGACGATTTTGTGCCAAACAATCCTAAAAGTCCCAAAATGTGGACTGAGAACTGGACGGGATGGTAAGACACGTCTTTTTTGTGGATCACTTTTTCCCCTTCTATTATCCTAAATGACATATACTTTGAAATCCTTTCGGATTGAATGACTGCAGCACCTAAAATGCTATTTCCTTCTAATAGGTTCAAGGGTTGGGGTGACCGAGACCCTCATAGACCTGCTGAAGATGTGGCTTATTCTGTTGCACGCTTTTTCCAAACTGGTGGTGTTTTGGTTAACTATTATATGGTGTGTTACATCCATCCAGTGTTATATTGGTTCCACTTCTTTTATGCTGCTTTTGTATTTTCTGCGCTAATGAGAATTTCAACTTCAATCGACTCGAATATTATCAGTATCATGGAGGAACCAACTTCGGGCGTTCAACAGGAGGTCCATACATTGCAACAACCTATGATTATGATGCACCACTTGATGAATATGGTAATCATTCTACCTAAAGGGTACACTTGTAAGAGGAGAGACGTTATATAACAGGCACATTTAATTGCAAGACTAGAACTAAAAAGATGCTGCAATTATATATCTTATTTGCCATTGTAATGAAACTACAAAGAATTGAAATTTTTGCAGGCCTCCTAAATCAACCTAAATATGGACATCTGGCTCAACTTCATGCTGCTCTGAAGTCTGTGCAGAAGATTCTCACTAGTGCCAAACCCACGCACCAGAGTGTTGGAGATAATGTTAATGTAGGGAACAATAATTAACTTGTCTATACTGTTTTCATAGAATCCAAAAGAAAAGTACTAATGTGAGGATGATTCTATCTATATTACCAGCTGACAACATTCCGTAACACCGCTACGGGGGAGAAGGTCTGTTTCCTTAGCAATGAAAATGAAGAACAGGATGCCAACATTGACTTGAAAGAGAATGCCAAGTACTTTGTCCCTGCGTGGTCGGTTAGCATTCTCGAGGGGTGCAACAAGGAAATTTACAACACTGCAAAGGTAATTAGTGATGGCATGATCTTTTTTTATTTTTATTTTTTTTTATCAAAGCTCGATTAATTTTGCTTGCTCATTTCAAAAACTTTGAATGGTACATAACTCTTCTGTTTCTTGGATCAGGTTAATACTCCGACAACGGTGACGGTGAAGGTACCAAACAAGGCTGAAAAGGAATCTGCCAAGCATTCCTGGTTATGGAAAGCAGAGCCCATGTCAGACACCCTAGTGGGGAAGGGACAATTTGATGCAATGAAGCTCCATGAGCAAAAGGAGATAACTGTAGATGCTAGTGACTACTTGTGGTACATGACAAGGTAATTTCCATTCTCTCGACATCATCTCTTCTTGAGGTGAAGTTTAGCAAGGATAATTTATATACATGGTGCTTTGTACCCTCACAGGGTTGATATTAGCGATCCATCGACCTGGAAGAATGGAAATCTGTTTGTGAACACCACAGGTCATGTACTTCATGCCTATGTAAATGGAGAATTTATCGGTATGATGCTTCAATAATTTTGTGTTTAATCATTTTCCTCCAAAATCATACACACATTTTCAACCAAATTTGAAGTTCAATTCTTACTTGGTGGCTGTTCTTAATTTTGTGGTGACAGGATCCCAATGGGGCAAGGATGGAAAATATAACTTCACATTCCAAAGAAATGTCACACTTAAACAAGGGACTAATTTTATAACTTTGCTCAGCGCCACAGTTGGACTTCAGGCATGTCTTTTCAAACTCGGAGAAGCAGGATGAACTAGTGAAGGATTGTTAATCACCTTCGCTTAATTAAAAATCGAATTATCTGGATGAGAAAAATATTGTCAGTTAAAATGATCATTTTCATGGACACGAGAAGCTCAACATTCCACCACTTGCATTAGTTTTTTATTAGTACTTTTACATGTGCAGAACTACGGTTCATATTTCGATTTGGCGCCTGCTGGAATAGTAGGAGGCCCCGTTAAGGTGATCAGCAACCAAAACGTTCCTATAGATTTGTCCACAAACCAATGGTCATATAAGGTAATTAACCACCGGTAGACCTGAAAGAGTTTCAGATGTGCTTGTTCTATTACTTATATTCGACTCACAATTAACTAATCTCATTTGGTGGAAAAAGATTGGACTTAATGGTGAAGCAGAAAAACTCATGAATGCTGATAGTGACAGCTCGGCATGGTCCACAGATGGAGTTCACTTACTCAAACCCATGACTTGGTATAAGGTACTCCTCCATTCATTTTCACCCTCAATGAATCAGGCTCTTATTAGGAAAATAGTATTGCTGCAAACTGTATTTGTGTAAGATTTAATTTGGCAATCATTTTCGTGTTTCAGACCTCCTTCCAGGCTCCATCTGGCAAAGACCCCGTTGTGGTGGACTTGCAGGGCATGGGGAAGGGGCATGCTTGGGTAAATGGGCAAAGTATTGGGCGCTACTGGCCCGCTTTCATTGCTCCTGCTCAAGGATGTAATGCCACTTGTGATTATCGCGGAACTTACAATAATACGGTCAGATGTATGGAAAATTGTGGCAAACCTAGTCAGAGATGGTGATTTCACTAGTTCCTCTTCCCTTCGATTTCCCATAAATCATATGCATTACTCCTATTAATAGAACTACAATAATTGTATCAGGTACCATGTCCCAAGATCGTTTCTCAGACACGACAAGAACACTTTAGTTTTGTTTGAAGAAATGGGTGGAAACCCAACACAAGTGGCTTTCCAAACTGTCACTGTTGGAACTGTTTGCAGAACTGCATACGAGGGGAGCACACTGGAATTGTCATGTCAAGGTGGGCACACCATATCCAATATCGAATTCGCAAGCTTTGGGGATCCGAAAGGAACTTGTCAGTCTTTCAGTAAAGGCAGTTGTGAATCAGCTACGGCCAAGTCTGTCGTGCAAAAGGTAATCAACGCAATCTTGTTTCAGAAAACTACCTAGAATCTTATAGAAGAGCATATTCCAAATGAACTATTTTTTTTTTTCTTCGCGTAGGAGTGCACTGGAAAAGAGAAATGTTCTATCAAGGTTGATGAAGGAACACTTGGAGCAAGCAATTGCGCCAAAATCGGTAGGAGGTTGGCAGTGCAGGCTTTTTGCTCATGAGGAATTAGTAGCTAAACAGTTTGAAGGGCAGGATCAAGTTTATTTTGACTGTGCCAAAGTGTATATGATGGTTGGGGCAGTGTCAGGATGAAAGGGTGAATGGCATAGTGATGTATCACCAAGGATATATATATATATATATTGTTAGGCAATTTTTTGTGTCAAAACTTGTTATTCAAGTTGTAAGTTGTAGTTTATCTTGTGTCTTGATGGTTGGTGCTGAATTACATGCTTCTCAACTGTCAATTTCAATGAAACATCACTTTGAACTGGTATGTAAGAGCATCAGGAGTGCGTTCACTCTTTTTCACTCTCCACTTTTAAAGAAAGTGCAGTGCCATGATGACATGACTCTCCACTTTATTTAGAATATGTGTAAGACTTGGTGTGAAGTCTTAAATTGACACTCCACTTTAATTATATTTTATAATTTAATTATTATTATATTGAAATTATTTTTTTTGTTTATAAGAATTACATATTTTGGTATATAAAAAACTTAGTGCAAATGGCGTGGGGACCACAAAATGGTCCACAAACATGTTATCATTAGTGCAGAGTTGAGTGAAGTATATGGCATGGGGACCACAAAATAGAGAGTCCCACACCAGTGGTTTTCACACGCCATTAGTGCAAATGTTAGGTGTTTGGCGTGAAATTTGGCTTGCTCTAAGCGATGACAAATAAAATTTGAACTTTAGGGAGGTACTATTTTTATTTTTTTGACATTAAAAAATTCAGTTTTCAGCAGTGTCTGACCAAATGTGTGTAATACATGAATTCAAAGATCAATTATCGAAAGCAGCCATGATCTTGAAAGTTATTAGTTTCTTCATATTCAACCAAAATTGACTCTATATGAAGATTAAAACTAAATACACTTTACCCCTGGCAACAAGTGATGTTGCTTTGAGTTTTAGATTTGTCAATTGAAAAGGTGAAGAAGTCCTTCCTTTCCCATGAATGTATCAAAATTCCAGAGCCAAATGGGGAACAACAAAGAGTGGCCACCAATTATGGAGAAATTATTACATGTTCTTTGAACTATATGGTTCTAAGCAATTAGCTCGATATGTAAACAAATGTCTCCATAAAACTGATACAATTGTTTTATCACTTATCAATCACCATGACTATGTCACCCAAAAGCGGAGCATGTTAAGGCCTAGGGGGTACATGCGCCACCGGACCGGTTCTTTACCCCTTATATATGTATATATGTATAATATATATTGTAAATAGTTTCCTTTGATGTACTATTGAAATTTCCTCCTCCTTTTTTTTTTTTTAATTTATTTTATTTCTAAAATTATGTATTCTTAAATGTCTCTACTAAAAATCTCTTGCTCTTACTCTATTTCCTTATTTGATCTTCATTTATTTTATTTTTATCTTCTCCTTTTTTTTTTGTCTTTTCAATTTTTATTTTTTGTGGTTGTAAACACACTATTTCAAACCCTTCTCCACAACAATTCCGATACTCATGCAAACAACAATTCATACCATGACTCTACCAAAGTGGGCTATAAATAAACTAATACATATCGTCAATGTGCTTAAGCCACTAAAAAATCACAAGTTTCTCTATCACTCAGGAAAAATGAATACAAGTTGGAGGATTGATATTCTCTTAATTACAAGTATAGCCTTGCTATGTTCATGTGCATCTGAGATTAGTAATACTACAGAAGTTTCATATGATTCTAATGCCATTATAATCAATGGAGAAAGAAGAATTATTTTATCTGGTGCAATCCATTATCCTCGAAGCACAGTTGATGTACGTAATCTTTTTTCCTTCACCATCTCAGCATTTCTAGTCCCATATAATTATATTTTTTGGGTACCCTTAATTTATTTCAATTTTCTGATCAAAGTTCAAAGCTATGATACTTTCGTTCTGTTTCATGAAAATAAACCTGAAAATGTTTAATATATATACCTGCATATAATGCTATAGAAGAATTTGTATCATTGGTAAGCTTTGTTAAAAATTGTGGTGTTACTTTTTGTTCTATAGCATATCTCATACAAATCTTTCTCTGGGTTGCAGATGTGGCCAGACCTGATTCAAAAGGCAAAGGAAGGTGGAATCGATACAATTGAAACATATATTTTCTGGGATCACCATGAGCCTCAACATAGACAGGTTTATATTGATGATCTTCAAGTCTCCCACTAGGTTCCAATAAAATGAGCTATATATATATACACATATACATATATATATGGTCTGAAGCCTAACATCTGTTTTGTTATACATTTTTTTATGACTTAGTATGATTTCTCCGGGAACCTAGACTTCATAAGGTTCTTCAAGACAGTTCAAGAAGCTGGATTATATGGTATTCTGCGAATCGGTCCTTACGTATGTGCAGAATGGAATTATGGGTAAGTACTTGGAGATTGAAAAATCACTTAATGGAACTATAAAAAAAAAAAAAAAAAGAAAGAAAGAAAGAGTAAATGCTAATACATATTTTTTTGGCAATATTTTATCTGACATAATTAATTTTGGATAAATGGTTTTTTTTTTTTTCTCTGATCAGAGGTTTCCCAGTTTGGCTACACAACATCCCAGGAATTCAGCTCAGGACAGATAATGAAGTTTACAAGGTTCCTACATCTATCTTTATATGGTTGAGTGACATTAGCTTTCTGTCATATTTGATCCAAATTATCAGAGAATAGAGACATCCAAAACATGGTTCACATTCACTGTCGACATATTTCAACAGTGTTACGAACTGGATCATACCTTCGTATCTGATACGGACGAACCATGCATCCAAATGTTCTAATTTTTTTTTTATTTTTTATACAGAGTGAGATGCAAACATTCGTAGAGAAGATTGTAAGCATGTGCAAGGAAGCTAAGCTCTTTGCACCACAAGGGGGACCCATAATTTTCGCACAGGTATCCCTCATTGCAGCTATATTATACAAACTTATATCTCTGTGTATTATTTTACTAACATCAAACATAAGCTGCTCTGAGATTACTTGGCTTTTGAGCTCATGAATCACAGATTGAGAATGAATATGGAAACATCATGAAAGCTTACGGAGAAGCAGGGAAGTCATATGTTATATGGTGTGCGCATATGGCCCAAGACATGAATATCGGCGTCCCATGGATTATGTGCCAACAACCAGATGCACCACAACCAATGGTATAAAATTTTCATACATCTACTTTCACTCCAATGAATATCAACATCTTCACATTTCAAATAGTTTCGACCAGGGATAGAGATAAACGATTGTCATGACTGACGTTCGTATTTTGATTAACGAGTGAATAGCCAAAATATTTCAAATACACATTTTTAGTCTACAAAAACAGTACTAAAAGGGTGATATATCATGCAGATAAACACGTGCAATGGCTTCTACTGCCATGATTTTGAGCCGAACAATCCAGAAAGTCCCAAAATGTGGACTGAGAACTGGTCGGGAGGGTGAGAGACGACCTCATTTTTGTATTTTCGTTTCGTTTTCACTTTCATCTTTTAATCGAAATGGTTGGATCACCTAAAATGTCATATCCTCCAAAATGTTTTAATTTCATATTTTTATCCTCCAAAAAGGTTCAAGGACTGGGGTAGCGGAGAACCGTATAGACTTGCTGAAGATCTGGCTTATTCGGTTGCACGCTTTTTCCAAACTGGTGGTGTATTGAATAACTATTATATGGTAAGTCACATACATCAGTTGTGATATTGGATCCAGTCATTTATATTACTATTTTAGTTTTTCTGCTGAGGAAGATTTTAATTTCTTTCATTCACTCAAATTTTCCAGTATCATGGAGGAACCAATTTTGGACGCTCAGCAGGAGGTCCATTTATTACAACCACCTATGATTATGACGCACCACTTGATGAATATGGTAATCATTCTTCCAAAAGAGTAACTTCACTACCAGAGAAGATATATACACACACATATATATATATATATATATATAAAAGGCCATCCGATATACTTCACCACCAGACAATAGAAACTAAATACTTAGTTAGCTTTATGATGAAAATTTAAATGAAACTAACTTTTCAGGGCTCCCAAACCAGCCTAAATATGGACATCTCACTCAACTTCATGCTGCTCTTAAGTCAGTGCAGAAGGTTCTCACTAGCTCAAAACCCACACACCAGAGTATTGAAGATCAAGTTGATGTAAGGAACAATAATTAAATTATCCATGGTATACTACTTATTTTTTTTAAATCCAAAAGAAAAGTACTACAAGGTGAAAATGATCCTAACTATTTATTACCAGTTGACAACATTTGTTAACAACGACACGGGAGAAAAGGTCTGTTTCTTGAGCAATGAAGATGAAAGACACGATGCCCACGTCGACTTGGAAGAGAATGCCAAGTATTTTGTGCCTGCTTGGTCCGTTAGCATTCTTGAAGGATGCGACAAGGAAATTTATAATACTGCAAAGGTAAATTAGGTGATGGTGTGGTCTTTCTTTAAAATAAAAACCATACTAATTTTGCCTGCTCATTCCAGAAACACGGATTGATGAATAAGTTTTCCGCTACTTGGATCAGGTGAATACTCCAGAAACTGTGATGGTTAAGGTACCAAACGGGGCTGGAAATGAACATGCAGAGCTTTCCTGGACATGGACAGAAGAGCCCATGTCAGACACCCTCCAGGGGAATGGACAATTTAACGCAATGAAGCTTCTTGAGCAAAAGGAGACAACTGTAGATACTAGTGATTACTTGTGGTACATGACAAAGTAAGTTCCAATGTCTCTTGACTCGATCTTTTCTTGAGTTGAAGTTCACCAAGGATAATTCACATATATATTACCCTCTTAGGGTTGACATTAATGACGCGTCTAGCTGGAAGGATGCAACTCTGTTTGTCAACACAACAGGCCATGTACTTCATGCCTATGTAAACGGAGAACTCATTGGTATGATGCTTCACTAAGTTTGAGTTTCATCATTTTGCTCTGAAACTAGAAAAATAAATATTTCCACATGATTTGAAGTTCATGACTTATTTGGTTGTTGTTCTTACTTTGGTGATACCAGGATCCCAGTGGGCCGAGGATGATACATATAACTTCACGTTCGAAGAACATGTCACACTCGCAGAAGGGACTAATGTTATATCTTTGCTCAGTGCCACAGTTGGGCTTCAGGCATGTTTTGCTTTCTTCCACAGTGGTAGAAGCAGGATGAAGATAGTCAAGGATTGTTAATCACCTTTGTTTAATTAAAAACTGTAGTATCATAAGAGAAAAAAAGGGTCAGTTAAAGGAATGTTTTCGTGGACACAAGCAGCTTAAAATACCAGTACTTGAACCTAACCTTAGTTTCTAATTAATCGTTTTACATAAGCAGAACTATGGTTCATTTTTCGATTTGGTGCCTGCTGGAATAGTAGGGGGCCCAGTAAAGTTGATCAGCAACGAAAATGTTCCTATGGATTTATCCACAAATCAATGGTCATATAAGGTAATTAATTGGAAGACCGGAAAGAGTTTCTCTACATGTGTTCGTTCTATTACTGGTATTTGACACCTAACTAACTAGTTTTCATTTTTCTGGATGAAGGTTGGACTAAATGGTGAGGCGCAAAAATACATGGATCCTGATAATCTTAGTCACCACTCAATAAAATGGTATAGAGATGGACTTCTCATATTGAAACCCATGACTTGGTACAAGGTACTCCTCCATCCATTTTCACCCCTCAATATAGGGCTCCAATTAGAGCAAATTATATTATTTCTCATTTGACAAATTTTGCTGTGATTCAGGCCACCTTCGAGGCTCCATTAGGGAAAGACCCTGTTGTGGTGGACTTGCAGGGCATGGGGAAGGGACATGCTTGGGTGAACGGGCAAAGTATTGGACGCTACTGGCCTGCTTCCCTTGCTCCTGAAGAAGGATGTAATGAACCTTGTGATTATCGCGGAGCTTATACTTGGGACAAATGTATTATAAATTGTGGCCACCCTACGCAGAGATGGTAACTTAATTGTTTACCCTTTCCTTGGATCAACCCTAAATTGGTGGTTGCATTCGATTGAATTACTGTATTTCTAACAGGTACCATGTCCCAAGATCATTTCTCAGAAATGAAGAGAACACTATAGTTTTGTTTGAAGAATTGGGTGGAAACCCAACACAAGTAACTTTCCAAACTGTCACAGTTGGAACTGTTTGCATGACTGCATCCGAAGGGAGCACGTTGGAATTGTCATGTCAAGGCGGGAAAACCTTATCAAATATCCAATTCGCCAGCTTTGGGGATACAAAAGGAAGTTGTCCGTCATTCAGTAAAGGCTCTTGCGAGTCTGCTACGGCCATGTCTGTTGTGCAGAAGGTAATTGACACAATTTTCTTTCATGACACTACCTAGCTTGTTTTAATTCTATAGGAGATCATTTTCCATATGAACTCTTTATTTTCCTCTGGTAGGCCTGCACCGGAAAAGAGACATGTTTTATCGATGTTAGTGAAAGAACTCTTGGAGCAAGCAACTGTGCCAACATCAGTGCGAGGCTGGCAGTGCAGGCTGATTGTTCATTAGGAATTGATCCTATTGAAAGCTACTCCATAGTGGGAAGGGATGAATCAAGTTCATTTTGATTGTATCAATTATATATAATGTAGAAAGCTGGTGGAAATTGGCCAAGTGATTTGTAAAAGGGGTTTGGAATGGTCAGATTTTAAGTTAAAGTGGTATTATTTCAGGTTCTGTTGCTCTCTTCATATTCGGATGTAAGATTGTAATTTACCCAATCCGCTACATTTTCTAACAACAAATTTCTCGATGAAATTAGGAATGTGATTTTTGTTGAATTGGATGTGCCTTAAAGCTAATAGCTGATTGTATCGTTTACGTGTATATGAATTTCTATATAAATCTTTGTATATAGGTTCATTATAGGGTTGAGTTAACGGTGCTCTTAAAATGATAGATGATTTAGGTGGTAATCACATTTTCATAAGGGAGTTGGTTCACACTCTCAAGTAGATAGTCTTAATATGTTGATGTGTACTACACACCTCAACATTACTAATTACTCTCGACTCTCGAGTATGAGAGAACATTGGACGTCTGTATTAATTAAGTTATGAATACGAAGTCACGAAATCTTCCCAAATGGACAAGAGCAACTTTGAACCAAGGCCCCGTAGAAAATGGAGGGTGGCATATCAAGGTTGGATGGTTATGGGAACCCCAAAGAATGGATGGTTGTCTAAGATGGACATCTCACTTGAAAGAAGTAGATTAATATGAATAAGGAAACAATGCGGTAGATATATTAGGAAGCTGGGGCTGCCAGACCTTAAGCCCTACTAGGTTTGAGTCATCCCTCTTGCCAATAAATTTAAGTGTGCACTGCTTTTTCTCGCTAGCCTAAGGGTGAAGTTTTGGTGATCTCTTGTGTTCAAAACTCCACTGAAAAGCTCCAAAGATGACTCATAGGTTCCAGCAGGTCATACCATCACTAAACGGCAATATCTCGGTCTTCCAAATTCCAGAAGCTCAAAAATCCAAATTTTGGATTTACAGGTTTCGTCCAGTTTCTAATTGAAGTTGTTGCCCCTCTACACTAAGCACATGAAGATCTTTAGTTGAGGGTCTTTCAATTTCTACAAAGCTTAAATTACTTGATTCATAATCCTGAATCTACTTCAACTAATGGAAAACGATTTTAAAAAGCTTACTTGTTTTCCGACAATATTCAGACTTCTCTTTTCTATCCGCACTCTGTTTAATGTATTTCTTTACAATCATAAAGTAGCTTTAGAAATTTTGCTTCTAATTTTCATTTTAGATCACACTAATGTTAAATTCCAACATTCTACATACACCCTACATTATCCCATAAATAAAAAGCAAACAAAAAATAAATGAACCTTAAACAACCATTTCAGCTTCTTTAACACTAGTTGGGATGCCCACATCTAACCTCATGGTTGACTTGTACTTCTCAGGCACAACTGCACCACCCTGTATACACATTTCCACCACTGCTGGGGCCTGACCATAGAAGTTTCTAAGCTCACGTTTCAACAACGGCTCATTCAAATCCGGCACATGCCACACAAATCTTGGAGGTATCAAGTCATCAAGCACCGCTGACTGCCACCCATGCTGCCCGTTCCGTTGCTGATGCTTGTGGGCACCACAGTTTTGTGCCTTGTGCCCACTAGCGCCCACATGCACCTCTGGGCAATAGCCGCATACCCTCACTGGGTACATCTTCATCAGCTTCTTGGCTCCTTCCCTCATTTTTTCCCACGCTTGGAGTGTTTCCTCAGCAAGCAAGGCAGTATCTTCTGCAGTGGTTGGGGGCACTATTCCTGCATTAGGTATCTCCCTCAATATTGGTATCTTTGGAGGTTCAGGATCAAGGTCCGGTAGTTCACTTTCATCTGCATCAATGAATTCATTTTTCCCAATGCGTATGATTGGCTTTCTTCTCCTTTTTTGGGGAAATTCAGGTATATCAACCCCTGCTTGGATGCATAACTCAACTACTGCTGGAATTCTGGGAATTGAAAATCTCTCTTCATGAGGAATACGCTTCCCAAGACGATCATAGAGGTGGTAGGCTTCCACTTGCATCAATATGTCTTCGACAACTGCATTTGTCCACTCATGAAGTCCCTTGCGCATTGAAGCACCTTGACCTCTACATGACTTGAATGGATGCCCGAAAGGTCCCACATGAATCTCGTTACACCACCTGTATCATGTCAATGGAACAACACATTGAGAACAAAGTCCATCATATTACCATTAGCTTGGAAGCATCACCATGGTAGAATGAATAATATTCACACAATTGATTATGAAATTATGTATACTGGGGATGCAAATTTAACAAAATAATGTCACATGATCATCCATGGATGGGTAGACTGGGTTCAAACCTCACAATTAGTATTTGGGCCTAGTTAGTTTAGAGATCTGGAACTCATTCATTACCATTATCCAAATGTAACTAAAGGGGAATAAAGAAAGAGAATTACTTGCAAGCATGTACAGGCACCACAATTAAGAGTTTCTTGAGATTGTTGATCAATGTCACTCTGGCATTAAGCACATCGTATGCAAGAGGAATTAGGCTTTTAACCAGCAACCCTTTCTTAGGAGGAGGTACTGGTTTTCTAGGTTGGCCTTTCCTGTTCTTGACCCTCTCCCTGGCAGCTCGCCTCAGCTCCACTATGGGTATAGGGAAGGGCTTCTTCTCCTTCTTTGAATAATAACGAGGCAAATCGGCATTTTGGGGATAATCACATCTGATGACTGAAGCATTGATTTGAAACAAATTTTGTGAAGTGATTTTAGATTCCGATTGAAGGTTGAGTACACTGCCATCATACTGAAAAGGCAAAAAATAGAGTACTGAGAAAAATGCAGAATTACAGTCAACTAAGGAACAGTTATGGACGGATCCAAACTAATAATTTCTTGAGAGAACAATTTTTTTAAGGAATACAGGCATTATCCAAAACTAAATTTGCTGGAAAAACCTAAGAGCAGTAAAAGTGCCAACACTTGCTCCTCAAAAGACGCGCCTTTTCTTAAACTCAATAATGTAAATGAACCATTATCATGTAACGCTACTTCTAATATATTGTGCCAATCTGATAGAGAATCATGGCAGTGATATTAATAGTAATGCTAAGCAGTAGCATAAAACTAATAAGTTAATTGATATTATGAAGTGCCAAATCTATACACATCTTTCACACACAGTCCATAGAACAAAAACAAAGTACTTGTTGCAAAATATACCACCAGATATCCCACAGATTCACCGCTATAACCCAAAAATAACAAAAGATCAAAGAAGACTCTCAAACCCTGAGAAGCTTCATACACCTATGAAGAATATAGCAGGCGGGAGCTATATATCCAATAGGAAATGTGACCTTGTTGCACCTAATATAACTTATGTGTTTAACAAAAAAACAACACAATCCTATGAGACATTAAACTGGAGCAATTATTAATAATGTGAACCTTTAAAACTAATCCCCAAAATACTGTCTATAAATATATAGATGCCACAATTAAAAACATCAACCAACTAGAAAGAATACCTTATCCGTAAATTAATAAGGAAGCCAAAATAAAAACATGCACTCCAAACCATCACTTGATTTGAGTCACTTGAATACACCCAACTCAACTAAATTTAGCTCAACACTACTCATTAAGTTTATTCAAAACCAGTTAAAAAATGTAGTCACACAAGAATGGGCAGACACCAAGCCATTCTTTGACTAGGCTTGACCCAACCCAACTCAATTTGGCTCAGCACTACCCACTAAAAAGTACTCGGATCGAGTTAGTAACTATTAGTCACATCATAACAGCAAATAATTCCAGATCTTGTTTACGCGGCAAGCACAAGCACAGGCTCCCAGTGCTCATCTCCCAAAAAATGCATCACCAAACAAAAACTCACTAAATGTACTCAAAACCAGTTGATAACTATTAGTCACACGGTAATGGGAGACAAATATGCACCAGATCTTTACAAGTCACTCGTGAAGGCAAGTACAGGAAGAGGCTCCCAGTGTTCTTCTCTTGAGAAAATGCATCATCGAACAAAGGGACACCTCAATGCATTCGTTAACTTAATATAACATGATGAATTTAATTAAAAACATAAATGCTTATTATTGTACCACAATTGACTTTATATGAAAATTATCATTAAATATCCGCAAATCAAAGCATCACATAACATTTGCAATCTTATCAGTATGCCAAGTTTAGCGCATGTAGAGTAAATATTCCATACCTTGAAAGAATCAAGTGAACCTAGACCTTGGTGTTGCTTGAGTTTCAGAAATTCCGATTTCAAAGGTGAAGTCCTTCCTTTACCATGAATCAAAATTGCTGCGCCAAACGGGGAGCAAAGAGAACCACAACTCATCCCTGATAAAAAAATACAAATAAGAAAACTTATAAAGTAAAAAAAATAATTGCTTCCAAACTCCAATTTATACAAGAAGGAAAGATGGCAGCAAATGTTACAACAGTTCAACTGTAAGTCTATCAGCAATGCAACCAATATGAATTTCCCCCTCCTTTTCCTTGACAATTCAATACCCACTTCCTAAATAGAATTCATGTGGTGCCAAAAAGCCCTAAGCTTGAGAATTTTCTCTCAATTCCCTTCATTTTCCTTAATTCATATTGGCAATCATACTTTTCCATTCAAAAAAAAAAAAAATCATTCATGGGCAAAATTAAGCAGATATTCAACAAATAGAAGACTGTATAAATCACTAAACACAAGTAAGTTCTCCAAATCAAACCATACCATTGATCAAAATAGAGTTGATAAAAATTCTTAGGACATAACCCAATACAGAACATCATTTTTAAGCAAACAAAGAACATACAAATGGAAAAGAATGGAGGAAATTGCAGAATGAAGCCAAAGACTTTTTTAATGAAAATATGATTAAATTAAAAGAAAATCCAATCCTAAATATACGCATATGTTCATGTGCAGAGAAGGAAGCTTACTTGGGTGGATTCAGAGGGAAATTCACATTGCAACGTTCATTTTTGCAAGCGAAGGCAAGCAATCAATCCGTTACAGCACAGTCCACGAATTGCCAAAGCAATCAATCTGTTTTGAGAAGCTGTTGTGAACAGTGTCTTGGGCTTAGCGCGGACACCCAATCCTTTCCTTATTCGGGTCAGGTAAGAATGGGCCATTGGGCCGTATTTCGGGTTCGGAGTCTTCGGACTTGTAAGACAAGTTTAATGGTGTGGTTCTGCACCTTTTGTTGTGTTTGCCCGTTAGTTTTGGGCCGAGAGGATATGAATTGTACCAGGATTTTTAAGTCAGCATTTTGGTAATTTTACTAATTTGGTTCTGTGGATTTCTTTTAAGTTCAAGCTTGGGTTTTTGTATTTTGATTAAGAGATTATAGAAGTTATTTTTTTTCTTTGTTTTTTTTGGGGGGGGAGCGTGTAATTTGTGTGGAGAGTACTCTACAATTTTTTAGTTAATTATAATCTAATTATAATTTTTTTTCAATATATAGATTAGATAGGTAACAAATGGTATAGATATAGCCATTCATCATAAGTTGTTTGGTCTACAAATATGTGGAAATTCATTGCGCACATTAGCTAGTTTTTTTACTGCGAATGCGGTGTTTAGGGTAATACTTAGGTTTTAGATACATTTATTACTACTAAATTCAATTGGGGTTGTTTGTTTAAATGAGAAATCATGTTTCAACAGTGAAAAAGTTCCAGAGATTAAATATGATATTAATCAAATCATATTATATCTTTATTTTTGAAATATGACGACTTGTGCGCCGATATATTTTTATTTTATTGTCATATATATTAAATAATTTTAAAAACAATATTTTATGAGTTATTAGTTTTTCAATACTATTATTCATCCTAATTGCATTCAAACCAACCAAACAACTTACATCATTGAATTCAAACATTAATTTTTTTCAATTTTTTTTTAAAATTCACCTAACTCATAAAATGTCAATTAACTTTTGGATGCTCAGACAATAGTGTGAGAGTAAATTTTACATAATTTAATAGTAAGAGTAACTAAATGGATCATCGTTTTAAGTTAACTTTGTATACCCGGCTATAAATTAGACTGCTGGTTTAAGTTTTACATCTATGCTTCATGACCTTTACATATGGTTGGTTCATCTACCGAAGTACTACTTGGCCGGACGGTATGTTCTCTCCTCTCTAATGGGGAATGTGAGGACAAGTGTCCTTTGAGACAAAAGGGTGTGCGGAGGAAAAAAAAAAAAAAAAACTTAGGTATGTTTGGTTTATAACAGTTTTATATTTTCTGAAAAGTGTAAAAAAGTCTATTTGGTTCAGTTTTCTGAAAATTCAGTTACAAAAATTATTGTTTTAGAAAATTCATTTTTAATATTCTTAGAAAATTATTTTCTGTTCTCAAAATTCTCAAAAATAATTTTCAGAAATACAAATGTCACTTGTAGTACAGATTTTTCCAATGATGTTCATATGCACATGACAAGGTAAACTCAAGTATATAGGCACATTTGATTGCTTTTGAATACCTCCTAAACACATCAAACCAAACCAGACAAGTTTCAAAAAAATATTGGAAAACGAGTTCAACTGAATTCAGAGCTCAAACTCCAACACAGCCAAGCCAAAAGAGCAATGGAAATTGAGCAACAGCCATTAAAAGCAAGAGATAGTGTCGTTTGCTCAAATGCTTCTCGAAGCTTCTCACCTCCGCGATTAAAATCCTCTTCACGATCTTCACCAAGAAAACTCCCATACACAAGCACGCCCACAATGTAACTACATAGAAAGACTCATTCCACAAAATCCTAGTGACTAAGATCACCGACGCTGCAGTGAAAGTGTATCCACCATAGGCCACAATGTCAAGCAACGGTATGTCCCCGCCTCCCAACGTGTGCAATGTAGCTTCGAGGAGGAGGATTTGCAGCAACCAGCACAGCAGTCCATTGGTAAATTGCACTCCCAATGCCTCCGGGCTAAACCTACAAGATTACCATAGTTTCGGAATATATTTGTTAATCTTTCAATTCAATTTTTATTTAAAAACCAATATTTGTGCTGCGAATTCTCAATTTTTGGTTTTAAAAGCAAATAAATTAAAGCATTCTTAATTTTAAACCAAATGATTCACACACAAGGTACTAAGAGAAGATGCTATAATTTATTCTTTAAATTAAATCACAAACTTTCCATTGATGCCCAAAAAGAATCCAGCGAGAACCACGTAGGTGTTGAAACCCATCAATGGAATGTACAAATCGGGTGCATTTATATCGTCAACTGGAGGTTTATACATGAACTCGCCTCCAACGGCCTCTGTTGTTCTCATCCAATGTCCCTGAAATTCTATGACAGTTTTAGTTTTGGAAAATGCATGGGAAAACTATAAGTTGGAATTGAGGTATTGATGACAGAAGCACAAAATAAAAAATAGAAATATTGTTGTAAGAGAGAATAGAAGTAATTAAGTTCCATTATCACATACCCTGTGAAGAAATGGAAACAAGATCACCTTCAATTTGTTCTTCACATACTTATCATTCACTTGGAAATAGTATTGAGGGTTGGAGAAATATCTGCTGATCTGTCATACATTTCAGTGCTAAAGTTCAATTCTCTTTGGAAGAGATCTTTCAAGAAAGTGGTCATTTTTTATATATGGAATCACTGAAAAAGTAGGAGTACTCATCTTACATTGGTTTGCACATAGGAAGACCCTGATCCTATGATCCTCTCCCCATAAGCACCTATTTCATTTTTTATAATATCTGATCCAGCTCCATATAGTACTTCTCCAAAGGGGTTAGTCTGTTGCCTTGAAGCAGTTCCTGAATTTGTACACATTTAGGAATTTAAAAGAAAAATTAAAACATGAAGGAGTGATCAAGTTCATCAACAGTGACTAAAATATACCCCATCTGTCTCAATTTACTTATCCATGTTTGACCAAATAACACTCATAGATTTTGGTCAAACTGAACAACTAAAACGGGACGGATGTAGTATATGTTAGTACCATTTAAATTTAAAGTTCACCATCTACGACTAAATTTCGTTAGATTCAATCTACTCACCATTTTCCTTCGTTGTCGATAATCCAATGGCCATTAAGCTACTCTTGAACCGTTCTGCATAAGAGAGACAACAAATGAGGTGGACTATTTTTTGAAGGTCCTTTTTCATGCCAAGGTTCTAAAACTGGATTAGATCATTTTTTCGACAATAAATATTTAGATTCCAGATTTTTTATTTTTTTATTCTGGATAATTATTTGCAGACCCGTGTTTTGGGACTAAAATTTGCAATTCTTCAGAAATTCACACTACATAATTGGTATTGATGAACAGAAAGTAACAACTTAGTCCAACCCACACGACCCACACTACTTAAAATAATGAGCTGAAAATTGGGTGGATTCATACAAAGGGCCATCAAAACGTACACGCATAGATTATATGGAGCATTAATTTGAATTAACAAAACTTAACATAAATATAACAAGATATACATGTATAGGTATGTATAACAATAAAACTAAGGATATGAACAGTAGCAGCATTGGCAATTTGCAATGTCATGGACTATAAGGGGATTACTATCAGTTAAGTTAGTTATTTAAGCATGACGTACAATTGAAACAAAATATAAAAAGAAAACATCAAAGAACTACACTTACTTCTCAGCTAGGTTCAAATCCAACCCCGCCTAAAATGCCATCAAACTTCTTAAATCCTCGCAAGTTTTATGGACTCCTTAGAACCAAGACAACTAGAACTCTAAGAAATTATTGCATGATTAATTTAGACCCGTGCCGAACAATCACACGTAAACAATTATGTCAACTTTATGAAAATATTTACTTAAATATCAAGTTGTAATGCTTCATAACAAATGAAATTTTCAACGTTTTAGTATTTCATCGCATTTCAACATTTTCTAAACTATGAGTGAAATTTTCTGAGGGTACACAACCCAATGTCACAAGTTTCATGGTACTGACTTTCCTTTAATAACTGCATGATAAAGTGACAGCTTGAGACTAAATAGTTATAAGAAAGCTTACCAAAATATGAAACCAAACCACAAAAAGTGATAATACTTGGTTCGTTTCTGCTTACGTGGGCAATTGTGATAGGGTTGTTCTCAACTTTTTAGAAGGGGGGTTGTTTGTTTGTCGCTGGATTGGGGAGTTATATGGAAACAATTTGGGGTTTTGCAATTCCATTTTTTAAGGCAGAGCTAGTGTTTGGTCTTACTCTGGAGCTGATACAGACAGAATGGGGACCATGTGATATACTCTAAATTCCAATGCTTTATTAATTGGGCAGGAAATTTTTTTTTTTTTTTAAATGATAAGCCATGTAGACTTATCATGGATTACGTTATGTGACGGATTCAAAAAAATTATTAATCTTAAAAGTAATTATCAAATAAGTATCGGTGACGACATGAGCACCTTCAAAAAACCGTTACAAATCAAGCAATATGTCAAACAATACGACCAACCATGAGACTAAACTTGAAAGTATTCATGGCATTTTGTAAGGAAGAAATACCATATGGCAAATGGTAGATAAAATCAAAAAATATAGTAGTGTACAAAGAAAAACTAAAATGAAAGCCCATTCCAGGCCCACAACTAATTGGCACAAGGCCCGTCCCAATCCGACTGTTCATCGTCTCGAGGCCCATACGAGTGGGCTTATGTGTCCCAAAGTTCTCTAGGTCCATCCAAGCCCGAATCAAATTGACATACTATAGTTGAGCTTCTTGTTCTGATATTGTTCTAAAACAGGGGACACTCTTAGGCATAGCAATAAACACATTGTTTGTTGTTAAAGGTGGTATCATTTTTGCTAGGTGGAGTGAATCTTCTAAGCCTTCTAGACCCAAACCACTTTAGAGGAATGAATGAACGAAAATTCATTATTTTTACAACCAATATAAACTATAGAATTGTCAAAATTATCAACTAGTAAAAAATTTGAAAATAAATAAATAATAGTACTAGTAAAAATCATTTTTTCTGACTATAAAAACCGGTTGGAAAGTTGGCTATAAAACTGATTTAGATTAAAGTAGTAGGTCACGCGCGTATATGTAGGCTCAAGGCTGACTTCATTCAATTCAGCCCCTTTTAGGTGCCCTTTTGTCTATGTTCATTTGTTTATAGTCTTAGAGCTAGCCTTTCTCCTTTTGACTATTCCTAATCATCATTTATCATCCAATACCAACCCAACATATATATATATATATATATATATATATATATATATATATATCATGAGCCCCTGAGTTAGCCTAGGAGGAGATACAAAAACATATAGACAAAAGGGAAGGTAATAGAACCCAAATAGATGGAGTTTGTACATATTGGTGGTCAAAGTCGATCCATTGCCGTAGCCGTTGGGATATGACAATTGGGTCATTCACATCATGCGCAATCGTATATATAATCAATATTTGTTCAACCAATTGTCACATGACAAGTCGACAGGCTGTGACAGCGTTACCACTAAGTTTCATGTGATTTTTTTTCTTTTTCCAATAAATTGAGACCGAACACAAGAAAGTCGTAACATGCAAATCCGAATTTGGGTGTAAGCGAATGTAATAATACCATGGGTATTACTTAATTATGTTCAGAAAGTGCCTATGTATATTGATCTTTAATTTGATTAGAACATATATATATATAAGGTGATAATGAAGAAGGTTCCAGGGTACAATGCAGATGTTGCAGTAATGAAAGATACAATATGATTCTCTTCATGCCAGAGATTATATACACTTCCATGCACATGGGGTTTGTCTCACGCATCCCCAGTGTATATACTATATATATATATATATATATATATATATATACACACACATGCATATATGTAGAAATTTAATCCAACAGGATGAGAAGGAAACAAAATCTCGGAAATCATGGGCAGATCTCATCTGTGACCTAATATCAAAGTCAAAGCAGTATATTTAAGGTCTCGTACTTCTTGATGTGGTATGGTTTTACTATTGAGCAATATTTCAATCCCTTTTTTGTCACTTCATGCACGTATAGATACAGAGTACGTACTTTTCTCTGAAGCAATACATGGGTCCCAAAATACGATTTACCCAACTCAATGAAATAAAAATAACACAATACTACAAGCAAATTAAAATTTAGATAAGGGATATTAGAAAATATAAGTGGTAGGAAGATATCCTGCAAGTCCTACTCATATATTTCTTAATTAGTCATGCTTGAATCGTAATGTTTGGTCAAACCAAATTTATTAAATAAATAACACTAGTTTTTTTTTTATCTGATCTCTATGAATAAAGAATATAAGCAATCACACTCTATGTTTTAGTTCACGAGCCATGGTGGTGTATATGACATATATGTTGTCAGATCAGAATTCAAATTCTATTATCGTTCTATTTACATATAGTTAATGTTGCGACCAAGTCCACCTAATAAAAATTTCAATTGCAATGTGATTCGTTCTAAACAAAATAAAAGAAATAGCCTAAAATGTGAATCTTCTCTTCTTATGAGATTTGCTAATTAGAAAGAAAATGATCGTTTTCGCCTAATTTACTTACAACTTTAGGTTGATTTGATTGAAATATTGGTGAACAAGCATTAACCACTTCATTGACACTTGGTAAAAATCTGATGTGAAAAGAAAGGTTGATCAACCTCTCCTAATTAGGTAATAAGGTTACAATCAAGAATAATTCTCAAACTCCAGTCTATCATATATATATACACACCAACATTCATATAAATCATAACCTGGGTACCTCAATAACTGGCACTTAGTTTTATCCAAAATTCGGAAACTTGGAATAGCATAAGTGTCGGTTTATGCGCAACCCTTTTTGTTCAGGCCTCATACGTGACCCCCCCTCTTTGTCTTGTAATGCATTTAAGGAATTCAAACCTAACAACTATTCCTCTCTCTCTATTAGCTCTCCCAAGTCCCACCTTCCCTTATTGCCAGGACCACAAGAAGAGACTTAAGAGAGAGAGAGAGAGAGAGCTTGCTCTTGTAGGTTCTTAAGTTGGTTCTGCGCTAGGTCCAGAATTGCCCATGTAGCTAGGACCAACTCTCACTCACTCACCATTAGTAAGAGAAAAAGAGAGGGAAGAGAGAAGAAGGTCCACATTACTGTCCAGCCTGCAAGAAAGTAGAAATGCAGCAACAACAGACTTGATCAAGCCCTCTTATTGGTGCATCAATATATATATATATATATACACACACACACATCTATCTACACTCAGTTCTATGTATTTACTCCATATTTTACACCCCTACAAGATCCATCACAGTAGTATATAAACAAAGTGAGAGAGAGAGGGAAATTAATTAAACACCTTTCAAAAGGGTGGAATGGCAGTGAATCTACTCTTGTTCTGCTTGTTCCTCTCTTCCATCACCAGTGCCATTGGTGGTGCAGCTGTGACCAAACAACAAGAGCTTGATAGAATTTTGGCTCTCCCGGGCCAACCACCGGTGACATTCTCTCAATTTTCCGGCTATGTCACCGTCAACGAGCCACACGGTCGAGCTCTCTTCTATTGGTTCACAGAAGCAGCTACCAATCCTCAGAAGAAGCCTCTTGTTCTTTGGCTCAACGGAGGTTAGTTTAGCCTTAATTGTTTCATCCCTTAGTCATCAGAATATATAATTGCAAATGCAACAAAAAGAAGTGAGCTAGGAAATAAATTATAAAATCAATTCGAATTTCCACTAACGCAGCCAAACACGGCATCAATGAAATTTGAATTCACTGCTTGGTTTTTAGATATACTTTTATGTATGTTAATGTGTAACATTCTTCGGTTGCCTAGGAAGAAAAACAAAACTATTAGTTGATTATTATTGCATTTGGTTAAAATAAAATAAAATAAAAATTGGGTTCAATTTGATTTCGATGTTTTGAAGTACAATTGCATTGATTCGAAAATGATAAGCAGAAATCTACTTGTGGCTCTCTCAATAAATGACAATATTAATGCTTGCTAATTGGGATCCCCCACTCTTTGCACATCGTACTAGCAAAGGTGTAGCCTAAAAGTCATTCTCATCACATGGCCTTCACGCACACTTATCTACCACCAGCTCACAGTAGTAAAATCTCACATACCACGCTAAAATGCGCCAACCAATGTCACCATCAACCTTAAGAACAATTGCCAATGACAAACACATACAAGTAAATTGAAACCAGATTTGGCTCCTCGTAATTTTCATGTGCCTTATAGGGGTTTATTCCTTCTGCTGATCATCTAATTCCTTGTTTGGCAGTTTTCAAAAAAGCACCTGTGGTATCTTGTGTTTTTTCTTCTATCTATCAAACATATCCAATATACATATACAGTTATATCTTTTTTTTTAGGGTAATAGGGGAAGATAAAATTCTAACGCACCACAATAAAGTTCAACAACTTTCCACTGCAACAGTCCCATAGTTTTCATAAAGTATTTTGGCAAAAAAAGATGCTCCATCCTTCAAATTCATCATCTCTCTCTCTCTCTCTCCTTCAGAAAGAGAGGGTACAAAAAGATGCAACAAGTTCCTTCCTTGAATATAGCACGCACGCATGCTTAGACGAACAGATCATGATGTATGTTATAATTGTTCAGGGCAATTAGAACATAAGAAAATAGTATATATAAACAGACACAGAAGAATAATACAACTATAAATATAGGTAGCTAGAATCTTGCAAGTTGATAATTAAAGTTGAATTTCCCACCATTTATGTGACTAAGCGCCCGCGTTACATACTTTTTGTCTTCACGATATTCAAACACGTTCACACCTCTAAATTCAGACTATACACAAAAATGTACAGGTATGTATCTAATCCTAGAACCATAAAATAGAAGTTATAAATTATAGTGTTATCCTGAGTTGCAACCGTAGGACTGAAGTTCTGAAGACGGGTTTATCATGATGGGGTAGGTAGCACCCTCCATCATTAGATATACCATTGCACATCCTCTCTAACGAAGGATACCAATATATATATATATTTCACGTCATAAGTCATCATGTAAAAACCTAACTAACAATCATAAAGTGTGGCTATACATAATTAAAGTGCTTTATGATTCTCACATCTGATTTTCAATTTAGTTTAAATCTCCAAGAAAAGGTTACTTAAATCATCATGTTTCTTCAAATGGTACTGCAGGACCGGGTTGTTCCTCAGTAGCATACGGAGCATCAGAGGAAATAGGGCCATTCCGTATAAATAGAACGGGTTCTTCTCTCTATCTCAACCGTTACTCCTGGAATAAGGGTAACAACATATTGATCCTTAAATTGCTGATTATTAAAATTCCTATGTCGTATATATCTAAGGAAAAATAAATAAAAATCTTGTGCTTACAGAAGCAAACCTTCTTTTTCTCGAATCACCTGCCGGTGTGGGTTTTTCATACACTAATACAAGCTCCGATCTAAAGGATTCCGGGGATGAGAGGACAGGTATGAATCGAGCATATGATTTGCATTGACCTCCCCCAAGGTCTTTTGATGTATACGGATGTTGTCATATATCGTGGGGAAATTTTAAATTCTTAAAGAGTTTCCAATCTTGTGACACAGCTCAGGATGCTCTACTTTTTCTCATAAGATGGATGTCAAGATTTCCCCAATACAAATATAGGGACTTCTACATATCCGGGGAAAGCTATGCAGGTATACAGCAACAACAATAACTCACTCAAAGGAAGGGGGAGTGGAAATCCTTTATATAATGTGTGCACATTTAAATTCTTAATTGAATATTGTGAACTTTACATTTATGCTGGTTTTACATATAGGCCATTATGTTCCCCAGTTGGCAAAAAAAATCCATGACTTCAATAAAGCATCTTCCCATCCAATCATCAATCTTAAAGGATTCATGGTAAGCTATTGATATAGTTCTGACAGTTAAATCACAATAAGGAGATTAATCAATGAGTGTTTTATATATATATATATATATATATATATATATTCTCAATATGACATTTCAGGGTACTCGTATATATATAGGTGGGAAATGCTGTCACAGATGACTACTATGACAGCATAGGGACTGTTACATTTTGGTGGAGCCATTCGATGATATCTGACAGAACCTATAAATCAATCCTCCAAAACTGCAATTTCACAGCTGAGACTGCTTCTCAAAAATGTGACGATGCTGTAAACTATGCCACAAACCATGAGTTTGGAGATATCGATCAGTACAGTATTTATACGCCATCTTGCTTGGCATTGCCTAATAGTACTATACAGCCTGTAAGGCTCAAAAACAGTCTCATACGCAGAAGGGTTTCTGGATACGACCCCTGTACGGAGAATTATGCAGAGAAGTACTATAATCGACCAGATGTACAGAAGGCAATGCATGCAAATACTACTGGGATTCCATATAGATGGACTGCTTGCAGGTCTTCCTATTGTCTCTGTTAAATTAATGCTTGATTTTTCATAGTATTCTTTATTTTAAGTCATTATAAAACAGAAACAACTCTTTTTAGTTTTAAACGTCAGATATGGGAGTCCAAACTTCACCAATATATCATAAAATAAATCTACCTAGAGAGGGGAGTCTCTCGTTATATTTGAAGCCTTTAAATAGCATTGGAGCCACGTCTAAACTAAATTAAGGGTATCCTATATGCAAAACTATACTGAACATATTCCAAAATTGTTATCATAATTACTAACCCTGTAATGACTAATGCCTTCTAACATTATTTAAGAGGGATATGGGAGTCTGAGGATTCATATCTAATTATTGTGTTATTGTTTAATTTTATAGTGATGTTCTAATACAGAATTGGAACGACTCTCAAGTTTCTATGCTACCCACATACAAGGAGCTAATTGCGGCTGGTCTCAGAATCTGGGTGTTCAGGTACAGTTCTTATAAAATCCTCGGTTTGGCATCTAAGTCATATATTAAACTACCAAACTAGTTCATGAATAATCAACTGTAAAATAGACCATGAAAAAATAACTCAGTTATGTTGATGCTAAGGGAAACGAATATAGTCGGCCTCCACATATATTACTGAAGTAGTTATTGCATTTTCGTCAACTCTCTTTTTGGGTAATACTGTTAAGTACTTCGGAAACAGTCTTTTCATGCCTGATTTTGATTCACATGTCTTGAACCTCAACTTACTTCAATAGTTCTGGGTTCATAATAAATTTTCACCACTTTAAATCCACCATGAGTTCAGTTTTATCATATTTTAATAATTAACAGATGTAGATCAAAAGAATAAGAAAACTGACCAAGTTAGCGAATTAGATGAAGAAAAAATGACTATCTAATGGAGTTGAATGTAAAATTGCAGTGGGGACACCGACTCTGTAGTTCCAGTGACTGCCACTAGGTTTTCTCTTAACCATCTCAATCTTAAAGTTAAGACTCGGTGGTATCCGTGGTATTCCAGTCGCCAGGTACGACTAAATTTCAACAGAAAATAATAGTTCTCGTTCACAAAGAATTTGACAGGTAAAATCATTCTGACTGCCATTTATTTTACAGGTAGGAGGCTGGACAGAGGTTTATGATGGACTAACATTTGCTACAGTTAGAGGGTCTGGGCATGAAGTTCCTCTGTTTCAGCCCAAGAGAGCTTTGAGTCTTTTTCAAGCATTCTTGGCTGGCAAAGAACTACCAAAATCTTAAGGCTTTACATGGAGGGACAAAGGAAATGTCCGGCTTTTAGTTTTAAGCAGTTCAGATGGTGAAGCAATTCAATCAGTTAGAATTCCCATAAAAAGTTGTGGATTAAATAACTACAACAGCAATCATTCATGCAAATGAATTTATTCATTGAAATCAGTATTTGTATTGTTAAGAATACTCCTATCTGTTCATTGTAGAGTTCAGCTGTTGAGCAGGAAATGAGTTACCATTCTTACATTAGTTCGTATCTTAAGTGCGGTTCGCACACGAGTTTATAGATTTACCTACTGGAATTTTCAAAAAAAATCACTCTTTTTCGCAAGAGGCATCAAGAATACTTTCTCTAGAGATCATCAGTTAAAAGATTTTTGAAAATGTAAAACACTTACGAAGCAAATGACACGAAAGAGAGTAATAGAGGTGGTCAAAGTGTGGTGTGCGGTGTGTTTGTGTGTGTGGATTTTTTTTTTTCTTTTGTTGTTGTTGTGGCTGTGTATGTGATGATGTTGGGGGAGATGAAGATAGTTACTCAATTTATAGTCAACTTTCAGATTTTCAAGTTTGGTCAAAGAAACTGCATAAGAGTGTGGAAATTGTGACGCAAGCTAAGTAAAGCCACTGACTTTTCATGTCAGTGCTCATCTCGATAATGGTTAGTTTGACAATTCACCAAATACCCAATATATCCAATTTGTATATAAAGGTGCATGTATAGAGTAGACATTCACGAGAATTGGAAAAAGCATGTCTAAAAAAAGCATGTCTAAACACTCAACCGTTATCCTTTCCAAAACCTCTTTCAACATTAGGTTGGGGGTCTCAGTGAACAAGTCACAAGTGCGACGGATACAGGGGTTCTTAAGCGGAAAGGACAAAGATACCGAGTTCTGAATAGCTAACCATGAATTAAATTTGAGACCAGAATTTTTCACTAGGTAAAACCAAGCAGCTCTTCGCGGCAAGTTTACAAAACTGAAGCTCCGACATTAATACCTGTGTGGCTGTGTCAGAGAGATATATCATTGTTTGAATCCCTCGCTAAGGCCTGGTGGCACTCCTAAACTCTGGGCAAGATCACCCATCCTTTCCTTCATGGCCTAAGATATTCAGAAGGCCAAAACATTTAATTTATTACTAGTGATGGGAAAAAGAGTTTCATTTCTTTTACAAAATAGGAGGTTCTCACTTGGACGCTCTTCTGATGTGCATCCTTGTATGCCTTGGTAATCAAAAGAGAGAGTTTCTGCACAAGAAGAAAAAATGATAATGGAACATTACTAGCATCGCAAGAACCTTCTCATGAAGCATCTGAAACCAGTAATTTTGATAGCCCCCGCATGCTTATCTATAATTAGCCCATTTGAGTAAGCAACAGCACCAGACTTTAAAACGATTGGATGATATAACCTGTTTTGTTCAGAATATGTTCCCATTGATTTTCCCAGATAAAATATGTCAATCCGAACTAGCAAAACATTGAACTAAAATTTGAAGATATTAGAAGGATTTGAGTGTTAATTTTTCAATGATTTTGACCAGCCAAAAGAAAAACTAGTTCAACACTCGGGCAAGGAAAAATATTATCCTGCAAGCATGCAGAACACAACTTTTGGATGAGGAACAGTGTTGACTGCAGCAGAAAACAATAATGTAAATTACACTGACCTCCCTTGAGCTTTGGGCAAATTGCACACATATGAACCATTTGACATTTGTTACTTTGACCTCCCCTGAGATTTGACACGCATGCTCAACAACGCCCCCTAGAGTTCTCATTTCAGCAACCCCATTGACCACATTTAATAAGATGACAAATTTGTCTTGCTTTTGTATAAAATGCAACACTTTTCACACATGAGATTACTTTCACCTTGCCTGTGAACAGGGTAAGAGGAGATCAAATAAATGTTGAACGGCTATCGATGTGTAATTTGGCCAAAGGTCGGGGGAGGTCAGTGTAATTTACCCACTTATTTTTCTGCAAGAACCCCTATATCCGGTATTTGTAGCAAATTACATTACTAAAGATCACTATTAAGAAATTGACACAATTATGCCTCCATATACAGAATCTGTAATATCAAATTTACAATATAATAATCTTGTTCAAAGCAAGAATTTGTATTGTAGGGGTATGTGATGGCCCTCATCGGCCACCATGGCTTACATATAATGTAGAATGAATTCATTGTTTTTATGCCATTAAAATATTTGTATCTGTTTCCTCAAAATCAACTCTAAAAAAAGCATCAGATGTTTTATGTATCACATAAAACACGATGAATTGATTCAATTCCAAAGATAAACAACCCCATTCTAGTATTCTACCTGCTACAAAACATTTACAAGGCTATAGCCTATAATCACAACATGTCAAATAAATTTGACAGTTGGGCACAATAATATTTGCCTTTTGTATATGTCATCGAGTCAGGGATAAAATCATGATACATAAAGCAAAATTTAAATAAAGACCATCAGATCAAGCAAATTAGTGTACTCACTTCTGGCCCTAACTCCATTGCAGCCTCAGTGATTTCAGTGCGTATAGGTTGCTGGTTCCCAGATAGTGTTACCTGAAGAAAGCTGCGGTTAATTTTTCTAGGAAGTCCTTTGGGAGAATCAAATATTGATAGTTATGTGGCAATCAATCTTGTGTATTAATGATCTCATTAATTCTCCTATTGAGACACAAGAGCTCTACGCTTTTTGAAAAACAACAAAAAGAAGCAAGGTAGCAACAAGACATCCCACAACTGTACAACATGGTAACAGCATTTGAAGAATTTACAGGGGCGGAGCCAAAGCCATGCTAGTGGGGGCTCCAAATTTTTTATTTTTTTTTAGCCCTAAAAATATATATTTTTTAGATAAGATTTTTATAATTGCATATGGCCCCTCCCAAAAATTTAAAAACTTATTTTAATATCTCAAAAATATATATATTTCATAGATAAATTTATAGAAAATTGCATATAACCCCTCAATTATTTTTCCAAATTCTCTTTAATAACCCACAAAAGATATATATACTTTATAAATATTGCATATGGCTCCTCCCAAATCTTTTTTCTGGCTCCGCCCTTGAGTATTTATAAAATGGTTTTTGGAGATTAAGATAATATGCCAAACATGGTGATACTGATGCCTCAATTAAATACTTTATTTCCACAGTTATTTTATACTCTTAAACAATGTTGTGATTCAAAGTGCAAAGAGAACAAAACAATATGGAAGCCAGTTGAAGCAGGGAGAACCAATATCCAACTGAATGTTGCCACCAAAGCTGCGATCTAGCACCTACAGGATGATTTATGAAACATTCATTCTAGGATGATTTATGAAACATACATTCTTTGCTTTTACGATGAGGATTCTAAGGCAGTATACATTTATTACTTGGTTCTCAATGTAAATCATTTCCTTGCTACACATTTCACATAACTATTGTGGGCTGTGCTTCCCAGCTTCTGGACTGCTTATCCCTGTCCTCTTCTCATACAGATGAATAGTGTGCAGATTCGAGCTAAAATTTAATCTTCCCTCACCAAAGCTAACTTCATATGTCACTAAAAATCATGCTAAAGGAAGTTAACAAACTGCATACCTTTATTAGCTCACCTTCACAATAACCATCAAATTCTGCTCTGCAAAACAGAACAAAAATGAAGAATACCAAAATAAGTTACTCAAACATAAAACTTAAAAACAAAACATGGATAGTAATAATATTATAACACAACACGCACGCAGCAAGTTCTTTTTGTACTCTGACAGCCTCAACCTGAACAACCATTTGTGCCTTCTTCACAGTCTCATATAAATTTTGCATGTTTCCCAGGAATCCTGCCTAAAATAAATTTGGCATGAAAGTAATGTAAGTATCAGTTGAGAAATGCAAGGTCATGGATACTTGGTTATGAATTTACAGATACAACAGCCTACGTAAAGTTTATTTCAAGTATATAGAGTGATTATCAAGAAATGGAGATCAACCATGGTAAAAATTGAGGGGGGAAATGTGAGCAGAATAGGTAGTATCTGATAGGGAAGTATTATATTTTCTTGGAATACTTGCTAGTGAAACATACCTATATAAACAAATTTTAGTACGTTTTTTATGTCAGTAATCATTTGTCTACAGTCCCAAACTAGGCTATCTGCAGAACAATGCAAGGAGATAAATATTAAAATAAATAACAGTAGCAAGCACATCAAGACATGGTTTTCAGTCACGCATTTGATATATAAAACAATTAATGTGTCCACATATGACCTGATGCTATACATTGTAAGAATCGAGATCATCACTCTCAAGATAGATAAGAAACAGTATAATATTGGATCAGACTCCCGATAAAGAAAGAAATAACTTTATAGACCTTTGAGGGTGCATCATCTCCCTTCTCACTATTTTCTTTTTTCCCCCCAAATAGAGCACAAATTCGAAGAGATGTACAATTGAGCCCAAGTGTCTGACAACCAGACGATAGAATCCACTTCCGGAGTCGACTACCATTTGGATATAGTTTGTCTGAGTAATAGCAAGAAAATATCAAGTTATTAGCGGCTCCTTGCAATCCAACAATTTAGATCCCAACAAAAAAAAAAAAAATTACAACTTAGAAAAGGGTGGATCCTGCCTTAACCCACAAATCACACATGAAATATCCTCTTGGTTCATCCACTTTTGGAGTGCAGATGAAGTTAGAAAAAATGGGAAGCATCTATGCTAATAAAAGAACTCTAAGCTTAAAGGGCATTGGTAACATTTTACAATGTTATCAACATAAAACTTCCGAGTGGGAACACCTTATAGACAAAATGTATACCTCTAACGAAGCAAAGTTAAAGGACAAATTTAAATGAGAAATTCATCATTGATGCTCGTGGCTTGAAATCCAATAGTTAGACCTCGTGTTCGTCATCTACAATAATTACCCAACCAAGTTACACAAAAATGCCATCTATTGTGGTTCATGACTTCAGGCCTCTACCATCTATATTCATGACGAATTTCATGGCCTTTTTCCAGTTTTTAGATATTATAGGTAGCTTCGAGTTACAATTTCTCAGACAGTTGATATTCTTATATTTTAAAAGGAAAAGTATACTTTTATGGAACATGAAAATAATATACAGAATTTTATTTTTTTAAGGAAAACAAGTGTTAGGGGCAAATAGCCAACAAGAGGATAACCCTCAACCAGAACAAACCGAAATTGTCAAGCCTGGATCTGAACCGGAAAAAAAAAAATGAAGGTATAGGAACCAAGACAGACCCAAAGGACAAAAAATTCAGATGTCGAGGGGAAAACTCAATGAGGCCTATAATCATTGAACGCCCATTATGGATGTAGGCACCAACTAACCAGGATGCAATCGACTATAGGAGAAAGCCTCAGCTTGTACGTCATAAGACAGCGTCTAATTCTTCAAAACAGCTATTGTATCGTGAGTGTCCTTAGCCCTGAAATCCTCTCATACCTTCCTCTTGCGGCATACCCAAGAAGAAAGAGAGAGTTTGTAAATAGACAGATATCACTTGGGTTTCCACACAGATGAAGCCCAATCAATAAACTCTTGTCAATTCAAAGGACTGCTATAGAAACCACACTTATCCTTGGAGAAAGACAAACATCTAAAAGAAAAAAGAGGGGGTTGAAAAAACAAGTGGGATTGGAGTCTCAATTTGTGAATTACATAGAACACGGCTCCGAGGTTGAATTCTAGGAAAATATAAGGTTGTTTCTAGTAGAATGAAAAAGAAAGGTTTTGATGGACTTTAATTTTTAAGGGAAATTACCTGGCCTTTTATTACCCATTTTAGTTCTATGGAAAGAGATACTTCAATTCAGGTCAAAAGATCATCCAAAATCATTCACACATTCATGAAGCACGAATTTATCATTTACAAGAACACACCGGCTAGGGTTTTCTGACAATTCAGTGCATTCGCTAGGTCGTTTGTCTATGATTATAGACAATTCCATTCAGATTATCTATGGAATTCGAATCTAAACTCTATTTACGAATCATTATTGCTATCTCATCGGCTCTTCTTCTTTCTTATTTCACCATGTCGAATGGATACAATAATAGGTGTTGGGGAGGCAATTCAAGTGAGTCCTAAAGTGAGAATTCACTGCACTATTAATCTATATCAAAACACCGAAGTTCCAATCTTCACATAGATAGATACACTATATATATATTGAACACTGAGAACATTATAAAACACATTGATTGTCCAACCAAAATTAGACAATAAATTCATTTAGCAAACAATCGAACAGAAGTTAGATATATACAGAGAGAGAGATGGAAGATATAGAAGACTTACGGGAGGAGAGAGAGGAGAAGCTAGGTCTCGTCCCATGCAAGTTGGAAAACTGAGCAGTGAGGGCACTCGTGGACGCCATGGGTGTATGTGCGTGTTTTTTTTATTTTGGAAACAACGGTGGTGTTGAGAGGATAAAATGTTGGGATAAAGATTCGGCTTCGGAGAGAAGGAGAGTGTTGAAAGGAGGGCCGTTGGGTCCTACTGAAAGAAAATCCCTTTCTGGTTCACTTGGCCATGTTGCCTGTTTGGCAAGTATTTTGTTTCGGATGTTCCTGTTTTTGTCTGGAAATCAATGCGTTTGGAAATGGTATTTTTTGTTCTGTTTTTAATTTTTTGTATTATTCATGAAAACATAAATGTGTTTGACAATCATTTTTACGGTTTGTTATGTTTTCAATTTGGAAAGTATTTTAAAGGGAATAACAAAAACCTATTTTTTTGTTTTTTTGGAATTTTCCAAAAAAAAAAAAAATTTGTTAAAATTGTCACGAATAGTTCTACAATCGGCACCACCCCTTCCCCTTCCCCTTCACCCTCCACCCTCAACCACCACCTTCAACAACAACCTTCGACCACCATCAAACGCCCAAATTGAACACCCATACATATATATATACACACAAAACCCTAGCCGCCACTACCAATCAGCACCACCGCCACAACCACCAACCACCACCAACATCTCCGATCGACCCTTTGAAACCCACTTTTGCAACTCATACACACACACATATATATATATATATATACACACACACCACTTCAACCCCAATTGACACCACCGACCACCATCCCACCACCCGTCGACACCACCACAACCCCTAGATCGACTCTCCGAACCCTAAATCAAAACTTCAATTCGACACCCAATACTCCAAATCGAAACCCCTAAATCGAACCTCTCTCCACCATCTGCAACTGCAACTCCACCACCTTCGACACCCAATAGTTCAAAATCGAATCCTCGTGTGTGTGAATGTGCGTGTAGGAGAAGAAGAAGATTTGCGTTTTTTGTTTTTTTGTCCCAAACAAAAATTGTGTTTTTTTGTTTTTAAGGTAGAAAACAAGGACAAGAACAAGAATATTTTTTGTTCTTAAGAGGACAAAAATAAAAACAAAAACAAGGTTTACAAATGGGAATGCATTTTTTTAAGTAAAATATATTTGGCGCGGAATGTTTTGTCTTACACAGTAATGTAAATAGTTGAAATGTTTTAGAAAAAATAAAATACTAATTTGATGTTTTTGTGTTTTTCAACCATTTGCTTCAACACTAAAACTAAAATATATTTTGTTCAAACTTAAACATATTCAAATTTAAATTACCAAACATGATTCCACTTTAACTTCAAAAATCCTATTACAAAAACGTATGTTTTGTTAGGTTGCATTTGGTAACGGTTTGGTGCGATGTTAGTTTTTGGTTTTGGTTTGGGTTGGGTTGGATTTGGTTTGGTGTGATTTTATTTTGGTTTCAAACCATGTTTGGTGCAGATGGTTTTGATGTAAGAAAAAGTGATGCTGAAAAACCAAACCATGTTTGGTAGAGTTGGTATGAGTTGAAATTCTGAAACCAAACCATTTTTGGTAACTTGGGATGGTTTCACATTTTATTTATAAATATTAAAATTAATAATATTAATATTAATATATATTAAAATTATAGTTTTATTATAATTTATTAATATTATAATATATTAATTTTTAAGAAAGATAATAAAACTATAATATTAAAATATATTAAATTTCCAAAAATATAATATATTAATATTTAAATTTATAATATTAATATTATAATATTAAAATATATTAATATTTTTGAATTTTATATATATTTTGAAAATATAATATATTAATATTAATATATTAATTTTTTGGTTTTGTAATCAAGTACTAATATATTAATATTAATATTAATATATTTTAATATTATATTATAATATTTTAATATAATATTAAAATATATTAATATATTAGTATTAATATTAACATATTAATATATTAGTATTAATATTAATGGGTTGCTACAGTACCCGCACATGGGTTGCTACAGTGCCCGCACATGGGGTGCTACAGTACCCTCACCATCCCAAACCATCCACTTTGATGGTTCCAAAAATGCCTCCAAATGGGTTGCTACAGTGCCATTTGGTGCGCTACAGTAATACCAACTCTAGTTTTACCAAACATGGGTTGGTACCAAATTTTCGTACCAAAACCAAAAACTTGATACCAAAACTAGTTACAAAACAGGGCCTTATGGCTAAAAACAAAACATATACCAAACAAGCCCTTAACCTATGTACACTAACATCTCTGGAATATGTTAGTTCTGTTTGGTTGATTATCTAGAAAACAAAAATATTATTTAGAGAAAACAAAAGATGATTTTATAATAACAAGAATTAAATTCTCAATAAAACAAAAAGTAATTCTCAAAATTACAAACTGACTGCATACCATTACCGTTCTCATAAGTAGAACTATACTTGGTTGCACTTAAATTTTAAAAAGCCACACGAGTAATTGTTTTTAGAGAATGCCTCCTCACTTGAGGTAGATAAATATGAGATCAAAATTTACAATTTTATATTTACAATTATATCTCATTCAAATACAATGACTGTCTTAGGAATAAGAATATATTAGATGACTTGAACTAAATTATGGCCATTGGAAAATTTGGATATGAAGTACATCAATCTTACATGAATTCTCTTTGTTTCTGGGTATTTTATATTCTTGCAACCTGTTCAAAAAGAAAGAAAAAAAATCTTGAAACCAATATTAGGTATAACCAATAAAACACAGACGCTTCGTCCATGGGAGCAGCACTAGTATCGGACACTTGGACAAGCTCCAGACACGTGTCCTAAAATTTATATATTTTTGCACACAACATGAACAAGTTTGGGGTATTTCTGAGAACACGTTTTTGAACGATTCAATGACACAACATAATAACTTATAATTAATTTTAAGGTAATTTAAGAATACATTATCAACAAATTAAAAAATAATACAGACTTAAAAACATAGCAATAAAAAAAAAAGATTTAAATGAATGATACTTTATATGCCTCGGAAATTTCAATTAAAAATAAAATAAAAGTGGAACTTCTTAATCAAGCTTTTACAGGGAATCAGGGATGAGTCATTAAAATTTTCAAAGCAACAATACATTAATTGCATCTTTTTTAAAAAAATATCAACTCAACCGAACAATATATTCATGACATCTCAACAATGTATGTAATATATCTACCGCAAATAAGTAGAGATATATATGATTCCTCAAATTATTATTATTATTATTATTGTTATTTTTTTCATTTAAAGTTGAGAAGGATTTTGACTTGAAAACTTGCTAGCTTTGTCTATAATGTTATATGGCATGAGAGAAACAACCAAAAATTTTTTTCCTTCCTCAAAGTTCTATTCTTGAATATTTAAATTAAAAACAAAAAACTGTTTTTGATAGATTTTTTTTTATTTATTCTTTTTATCACTAGCTTTGTCTATAATGTGATATAGCATATTGGCATGAGAGAGACAACCACTTTTCTTTTTTTTTTCCTATCCTCCAACTTCTATTCTTCAATATTTAAGGCATGCAAGTCAAAAAAACATGTAAAAAACTGTTTTCAATAAGTTTAATTGATTTTAGTCTTTTTATACACTAAAAATCAATCCATCCATGATATTTACGAAAAAAGATATCAATTATATTATGGATTGATTTTAGTCTTTGTATACACCATCATATTATGGATTGATTTCTTCTTTATGAATAAATATAAAAAGACTAAAATCAAATTCAGTAAAAGAATAAGTAGTATATATGTTTGGTTGCCATTTTTTTTAAGGAATTACTTTTTTAAAATTTGTATGAGTGGTATTAAGGAAACTAAATTTGGAAATTAGATATAGACTAGTGGTTTTGAAAAGATTTAGTTGTTTTAAATTATGATTAATTTAAGAATTAATATTGAAAATGAGTATAGCAAGAGAACACAACTGTATGTATATATACTATATAGATAGATATATAGTAGTAGTAAAAAAAACTCAATGCATGCAAGCACCCAGGTGGTTCAACTATATATCTATAAATATATATAAATTGTCAAAGTAGATAACTCCAAAAGTAAATACATAAACAAATAAATCCAAATTAAAAAATACAGTACATAAAAGAAGAAAAAAAAAGAAAGAAATGTACCATATAGCCTGAAGCTCTTTACCTGTACCAACCATGTAGATATTTATTAACCAACCCAAAAAAACAAACCTAGAGTGAAGATTCAGACAAATTTAGATCTATGGTCTAAAAGATATGGTGTTGTATTTATGACAGTTTTCAATACTGTCTATCCATGCACTTAGCAGAGTCAGTATACTCTTGATGTCAAAAAACAGCATACAATCAGATACTACAACCAAGAAAATGTGAGTTTTAGGTCCTGTTTGGTAACCAGTTTTTGTTGATTTTATCTTGGTTTGTTTTTGTTTTCAAAGACAAAACTTGTTTGGTGGGTTTGGTTTTTAAATTCAAAATCAAAACCACTTAAAACTTTGGTCTTGGATTTAGTTCAAAATAAAGTAAAACCAATACCAAAAAAAAGTGGGTCTTTCTTGGTCTTAACCCATAATTTTTTACATTTCTTTCTTTTTTTCTCTCTCTCTCGCCTATATATATATATATATATAATTCATGTACTAAAATTAAAAAATAATATATATTAATATATATAGAATAATATATATATTATTTTATAATAATATATATAAAATAATATTATTAAATATATATATATAAATAATATATAAAATTAAAAAATAATATATATTAATATATATTTTTTATTTTATAATAATATACATAAAATAATATTATTAAATATATATAAAAATAATATATATAAAATTAAAAAATAATATATATTAATATATATAGAATAATATATATATTTTAATTTATAATATAATATATAAAATAATATTATTAAATATATATAAAAATAATATATATATAAATATATAAAAAATAATATATAAAATTAAAAAATAATATATATTAATATATATAGAATAATATATATTTTTTATTTTATAATAATATATATAAAATAATATTATTAAATACATATAAAAATAATATATATATAAATATATAAAAAATAATATATATTAATATATATAGAATAATATATATTTTTTATTTTATAATAATATATATAAAATAATATTATTAAATACATATATTAAATATATATAAAAATAATATATATATATAAATATATATAAAATAATATATAAAATTAAAAAATAATATATATTAATATATATAGAATAATATATATATTTTATTTTGTAATAATATATATAGAATAATATTATTAAACATATATATATTAAATATATATAAAAATAATATATATTAATATATATATAGAATAATATATATTTTTTATTTTATAATAATATATAAAAAATAATATTATTAAATATATATAAAAATAATATATATAAAATAATATATAAAATTAAAAAATAATATATATTAATATATATAGAATAATATTATTAAACATATATATATTAAATATATATAAAAATAATATATAAATTCAAAAATAATATATATTATTATTTTATAATAATATATATAAAATAATATTATTAAAGATATATAAATTAAAAAATAAGGTATATATAAATAATATATCTAATAATATATATTATTATTTTATAATAATATATATAAAATAACATATAAAATAATTTTATTAAATATATATATATATATAATATTTTTAAATATATTATTAAATATATATATAATATTATATATATTTAATAATATATTATAAATATATATATTTAATAATATATAAAGTTATATACATAAAATAATATATAAACTAATATATATATAAAGTTTTTGTTTTCTCAAACCAGACCAGAAAGACCAGATCGCTTACCAAACAGAGTTTTAGACTCAAGACAAAACCAAATCAGATAAGACAAGATCAGACAAACCCCTTTCCAAACAGGTCCTTAGTAAACTAAGAGTCAAACAACAATGTTGCAGATGGCCAAAATAACTTCTTCAAGGAATAATGGCTGTTACCCCCACCAAAAAACAAACTCAGGAGGATCTTTTCCTCCTGAATTTAACCAGTAAAAAATCATATTATAAATCTACGAACCAAAAAATCATTTCTACCCCAGTGAGACTATAGCAGAGAATACAAGTTTTATCGAATTTAATCTATTAAGGGCCTGTGTTTTCTAATGATCAGGCAGCAAAGACCTTCCCTCAACTGTGACAAAAATACAACAGGAATGGTTTTGAATAGTTTCGTGAAGTGAGACATCAAATTGCATCAAATAGTCCTAGTGGCTTTTTACAATCCAACAAAAGGATCCAACAATTTAAATCCCAGGAATATTTTTTTTTTTATCAATGATCTTGTGGTTTAATGGTATTTTCATTCCTTTCCAAATTGATAGAAGTATGGGGTTCAAGCCTCGTATGAAAATGTGTGAGTTCCTTAATATTAAAAAAATTACAACTTAGAAAATGGTGGATCCTAACTCAACCCACAAATCACACCTGAAATATCTTGTTCGTCCATCCACTTTTGGAGTTTAGATGAAGTTAGAAAAAATGGGTTCTCAAAATGCATCTCAAACACACCTTTTAAATTCATCTTTTACAACATGAGTTTCCTGTAATTCTTATTTTGTATTTCACTTAATTTGAAAAACTTCATGTATAAAAGATGACCATTGCAAAAAGTGTATATTAATTAACCATATTGCAAGGTATAAAATATGAATGGAAGAGCATCTTCCACACTGCAATGGGTGATGGGCCTCACTAATAACTCTATTGTTGACACACCATATAGGAATAGCACCATCTAAAATCATGTCATGAGATGACGCGTGAGTTGGAGCATTTGGTGATACTGTAGCTCCAGATCCAAGTCAATCAAATATGGGTTAGACTACCTTTTTCAACCCAAAATAAAAAAAATTGGCATCAAAATCATTTACCAAATAGTCCCTAAAAATTAGAATTGAAATCGAACCATTAATGCAAGAAATCGAATTGAATCAAATCATTTTTTTGTTCGGTTCCAGTTCTTACTATCGTTTTTCAAAAAATAAAAAAATGTTAAGTATCGAAACATAATATAATTACAAAACTAAATTAAATAGAGTATCTCAACTATTATAAACCCAAAAATAATTATATAATTGTAAAATGGAAGTAATTATTTTAAAATTATATCTCCTAAAATTATAACCTTATAACTATTTACTTATAGCTTTTAAATTATATATAAGTAAAAATATAATACTAAAAAAATTAATAATAAGTATTAAAAAAACCGATTAGGTTTCGGTTCTACGTGGTTAATGACCAGAACCGTACTTAAAAATTCAATTCTTTATTTTTCGGAACCGGAACCGGAACCAAACCGAACCAAACCACCTTAAAACCAAATCAAACCATCGGTTCTGGTATGGTTCGGCCCGGTTCTTCGGTTCTTTCCATTCTTTGTGCGCCCCTAACCTGTATGTCACTAAAGTATTATAAAAAATTATATTCTAGAAAATAACAATAAGTTTACAGGTAAAAAAATACCAATTTTTAACTTTCAATTCTTAGAAAATAAAAGAATAATCTGAAAATTATAAATCAAGCATACCTTATATCATTACAGTTAACCAATATTTAAATACAAACTAAATTTACATTTTATTGCACTAGAACTTTCTATAGTGACACATGTAATAGTTTCAGAATGCATCTTCATTAGAGGTACATAAATGAAAAGTTAGGCAGTAGTATTAATTATTGAAGAAATCAAAGTTAAAATGTTTATAGAGCACATTGATAAATATTACTATACCAGATTATTTGAATGTGAATTATGCCAAATTGGAAATTTGAAGATCAAATGTATTGATTTTACATACATTGGCAGAAATTTATTCTGTTTTTTTGGTTTTTTGAAATCTATACAATATATATATATATTAAAAAAATATTCTTGAAACCAATAACCAGCTTTAGCTATAACTCACCTTCCAAACAATTCAGCGAGTATGGCCTTGATATACAGCCGCGTTTACTAGTAGAGTGTCCATGTCACATTACCACCTATATGCAAACAATTAATTAATGGAGCAATCGGAATGGGAAAGTCAATGAAAAGGCCTAGGAAGTAGACGACCCCCCGCCGCTCTCTCTCTCTCTCTATCTATATATATATATATATATATATATACACATATATACACACACATAATTGTATTGATATCAATCTGGATTTACAGGACTCACAGGAGTAGTGCTACTGTAAAATAGATAAGGAGTGGTGCCGACAAAATTGGTGTTGCATGAGCATGACTATACCAAACAGCTTTTCTTTTTGCTTTGCTTCAATTCTGCAGACCTCAATCACAGAGGATTCTTCTGTGGTGGGTGTCTGCTATGTAAGTATGTAGTGAGTGCGTATTCAAACAATATTTCAAATTCCAGACACATTTGCACTATAATCCACTATCCCTTTTTGTTAAAAGAAATTTTTTTTTTCTTAAACTCATTCCATCACTTTTGAATCTGGACTCCATTTCAAAACTTTTACCACATATAACGTTTTAGGTTTTTACACCCGCCCAATAACACTTTTAGAAGCCGTGTGTACCTGCAAATCAGAAAACGTACACAAATACATATTAAATAATGGACACAAAGATTTATAGTGGTTCGACCAAAATAAGTCTACGTCCACTGAGAGTATCGTTTTACTATAATCAAAGAAAGGATTACAAGGGAATGATCTGCCGATCATACACAGTGTATACTCACGTCTGTATCATCGGAATAATATAAGTCTATATTATTCTTAACTCTCACAAAGAAGAATACTAACATGTATCTCTTTTATTCTCTATCTCTGTTTGTGCACACAATAAAATTGGAGATGCCCTATATTTATAAGAAATGATATAGATATGATTTTGCTTTTTAGTCAATGTGAAACAACTTTCAATACAAAGTAGTCCTCTTTTAAATATAACAATAACTGTTTTTGTGAAAAAGGATTGTTTGTTTTATTTTGTGATAACGGTTCATGCATTATTTTCATGGGCAAATTCTACTTACACTCCTTCTGATTTGCCTATATTTCAGTTACACCTCCTCTACTATGACATATCTCAGTTACACCCCCTCAGATTTAGTTTCGTGTATCGAACACCCCCCTCCGTTAAATAGCCGTTAGATGTCAGTTGTGATGTGATGATGTCATGGTATAAAATAATCCATTTTATCCTTGGTAGCTTTGAAATGACATTTTTAACCCTTATTGCCTTCCTGAAATTTCCAACCAACTCAACATAATTTAAAAACTAGAAAACTTTTTAATTTTATTTCATTTTTAGTTTGAACTAAATAATTAATTTATATATCCTTGAGATTTTAAAATTAGAAAATTTTATAATACTTTTTTTAATTTTTAATAAACTAAATAATATATATATATATATACCCTTAACTTAATTTTAAAATAAAAAATATTTTTTAGATTTTTAGTTTAATTTAATAATATATCTCTATATATACATTCTTAACTTAATTTCTAAATTAGACAAATTTTTATTATTTAATTTTTAATTTAAACTAAATAATATATCTCTATCTATATATAAAGGAACCCTATACATGTGCAGAGGCGGCGCCGGCGAGGAAGCAGAGGTGAGGAAGGAAGAGCGGCGCCGACGAGGAAGCAGAGGCGGTGCTGCTTCCACCTCACCCGAATCCTAGAAATAAAATTGGGAATTAGGGTTCTTTTAAGGGTAATTGTATATACATGAGATAATTATATACATATATGATATAATTAATATATATATATATATATCATATATGTATATATATATATATATCATATATGTATATATATCATATATGTATATACATGTGCAGATTGGGAATTAGGATTCTTTTAAGGGTAATTGTGTCTTTTTAAAATATTTATATTTTTAATTTAAAACTAATAATATAATGGTGGACAAAACAGTCATTTCATGCTTTTCTGTTAGTGAATTTGACGTTGTTAATGGCGAGGGAATGTAACTGAGATATATTATAATAGAGGAAGTGTAACTGGGATATAGATAAATCAAAGGGGTGTAAAGATGCATTTTTTTTTGGTAGGCTTTCAACGTCTGTGCCTCCAAAATTGTAATACCTAAAAAGTTTAGGTATCAATTGTAGTTGCTAGGCAGGTGGGCATGGTGCAATGTGTGTCACACAAGTCCAGAAGTTAGGTATGGAAGAAATTAATAAGTCCAAATGGATAGACCATTGAATTTACAGCCATACCCACAAACTAATGCAAATTCTGTAATAAAATGACTATGGGCATGTTTGGTAGGGCTGTGTTTGTGTTAAAATAAACAAAAAACAGGTTTTTGGTTTTTTTGTTTATTCATCCAAAAACATAAGTATGTTTGGTAGGGATGTTTTTTGGGTTGAAATTAAAAAATTAAAAATCAATAATTAATAATATAAATAATAAATAAAATATAATATAATAATAATAATAAATGAATACAATAATAATAAATAAATATAATAAAAAAAAATGGACTAAACAATAAATAATAATAATAAATTAATAAAATAAATAATAAATTACATAAAACATATTTAAAAATATAATAAAAATAATAAATAATAAACAAAATGAAATAAATAATAATAAAAAATAAATAAATACAATAATAAATATATATATAAAATAATAATAAATGGACTAAATAATAAATAATAATAATAAATTAATAAAAATAATAATAAATTACATAAAACATATTTAAAAATATAATAAAAATAATAAATAATAAACAAAATGAAATAAATAATAATAAAAAATAAATAAATACAATAATAAATATATATATAAAATAATAATAAATGGACTAAATAATAAATAATAATAATAAATTAATAAAAATAATAATAAATTACATAAAACATATTTAAAAATATAATAAAAATAATAAATAATAAACAAAATGAAATAAATAATAATAAAAAATAAATAAATACAATAATAAATATATATATATATATAATAATAATAAATGGACTAAATAATAAATAATAATAATAAATTAATAAAATAAATAATAAATTACATAAAACATATTTAAAAATATAATAAAAATAATAAATAATAAACAAAATGAAATAAATAATAATAAAAAATAAATAAATACAATAATAAATATATATATATAATAATAATAAATGGACTAAATAATAAATAATAATAATAAATTAATAAAATAAATAATAAATTACATAAAACATATTTAAAAATATAATAATAAATAATAAATAATAAACAAAATGAAATAAATAATAATAATAAATAAATATAATAATAAATAATAAGTAAATATAATAACAAATAAATACTTCATAATAATAATAAAAAATGAGTATAATAATAATAAATTAATATTAAATTAATAAAAATATATTTTTAAATAATTAAAAATGAATAAATAATTTATAAATAAAATGAATTAAATAATGAAATAATAATAAATAAATAAATAGAATATATTTATAAATTAATATATAAATTAATAAACAATAATATAAATAATAATTTAATAATATAAATAATAAAATAATAAAATATATTATAAAATGAAGAAATAATAAAAAAAGAAAAATAATAATACATAAATAAATATTATAATAAATAATAAATAAATAGTAAGACCAAATTCATTTTTATAAATAGTGGAGTGAAAAAACACCAAATTTTGGTTTTTTCATTTTGTACTAAAAGAGGCAAGTGTTTGTTTAATGTGGTTTGGAAACACAAACATAAAAATCCAACGAAACATGTGTTTTAAACCAAAACACACAAACAGAAACAGAAACCCTTCAACCAAACATGCCCTATAAGAAGCGGCAATGTCGGTTTTTGTTGCCGGCCACGCTAGTAGTGTAATTTTAAAAAGTGACTATCAAACAATTATCCTTATTTTAAATATATATATATATATTTTAAAGTGAGTATCAAAAGGTTATCCACATTGCATTATGATATTAATATCTTTCGAAATTGTTAGGATTAGAGGCGTCGATTTTAAAAAGTGACTACCAAACAACTATCGGTTTTGCATTATGATATGTGATATCTTACGAAAACGTTACGAATAGAGTCATGAATAACACTTCAGACGAATATCTTCCACAAACAATACGATTAAGTCATACCTAACATATTTGACGATAAATTGAACCGATATTTGAAATAAAGCTTAAAATAAAGGGTGGAGCGCTTTTAATCCCCTATGATATGCATATAGTGTGTATAATCCTATGTGATTTTACTTTATCCAAATTTTTTTAATATAGTGCAAATTAACCACATTCTGGGGGCAATTTGTTCTTAGTCAAAAGGTTTGGGGTGAAGTAAAATCACATGGGGTTAAACGCACTGTAACGCCTTGCGTTTCCTTTCTCTTTTCTGGAATTCTTTTCAAAGTGTTAACGTTTTGTGACGTCACTTATTCATGACGTCTTGTGTATCCTCGGTACGTATAAATTTTTCGCGTTTGAGTTTCGGACTTAGCGGGACGACTTCGTAGACTTTCATTTCCGACTTCGTGATTTATTGTTCGTTCGCGACTACGTGGGTTCGTTACAACGTTTTCTAGTTGAAGATTCGACAATCGTGTTGCGTTCCCGAACATGTTACTTTAGTTTATTTTAGACATTCCGGTGTAGCACTTATGTGGTTATATGCTTGTGTGCTTAACATATTTAACGGGTGCGTTTCGATAGTGTAATTCCGTGAATTATTTGTTGTGTTTTCATTTTGTAAGTAATGAAAATAATTTAAAACGATTTCGAGAAAATAATGGCCTAGGGGCATTATAGTATTTTCACTAATTATTGAGTTAGTGGAAAATCCTAGAATTTTGGCTAAGTGTTGGGGTATGAGTGACATATTGGTAAATAGATATCATGACAAGGGGTGGAAGGGTAATTAAGAGGCATGATGATACTCTTGTAATTAACCCTAAGTTTGAAATAAATTGGTCATTTCCCACTTTTAAGTGGTGTCTCACTTATAGCCATTGATCGCCCGGGTAGAGGTCTGTGGATATACTTATATGTGCAGTGTTGTCTCCAATTGGTATGAGGCCTTTTGGGAGGAGCCCAAGAGCAAAACCGTGCGGGCTGGGCCCAGAGCGGACAATATTATACCAAGTGTTGGAGCGGGGTGTTACAATTGGTATCAGAGCCAGAGCCCGGCCGGAATTAAGTGTGGGTGCATGCACAAGCTCGTGGGTAACACCAGCGAGGACGCTGGGTCCCAAGAGGGGGTGATTGTGATGTCCCACATCGCCCGGGTAGAGGTCTGGGGATATACTTATATGTGCAGTGTTGTCTCCAATTGGTATGAGACCTTTTGGGAGGAGCCCAAGAGCAAAACCGTGCGGGCTAGGCCCAGAGCGGACAATATTATACCAAGTGTTGGAGCGGGGTGTTACAATCTTCTTCTCCCATCTTTAATCTCAACATTTGGATCATAGGACCTTGTTTAGATGACACTTAAATGCAAGAATCCATTATTGTTGGTCTTTCACTTGACAAAACTTCTTGTCAACCATTGGATGATTTATTCATTTCCATTGTCTTATTCTAAACCCTTGGATGTTAAGGCATTGTTTGGCAAGTGTATAAGAAGGGTGATTATTGGTTTAAGTCTTCCAATGACAATACTATTTTGTGGCATTTGGATTAAGCTTCATTTGCTAGCTCTATTATTGGTTATTGGATGGTGAGAGGTGGTAGTGGGAAATCTCTACACATTACAAGTCTTCTATATGGCAAGACTTCCTCATTTTCTCTCCATTTTTCTCTTCTCTTTTCCCCTCTTATTTTTCCTCTACTTAGGGGTTGATTTTATCACCCTAAGTTGGGAGTTTGATGTGGCCATCAACATGAAAGTTAGTCATGGTGTTCTTCTCTTTGGTTTGATCCAAAGATTTGTAAGTGTTCTTCCTTCCTTGTGTGTTTTCCATTCAAACCCTAGTTTTGGGATTCTTGTTAAACCATTTCATGACTCTTGCTCTACTCTTGTATTGGAGTTTGATTCATTGTTAAGAGGCTACGGTGAAAATTTCCACCAGTTTTCTCATTTGATTTCGGTGTGGGGTAAGAGCTAGGGTTTCTTTAGCCTTGCTTAGTGATTGGTTTTGCTCTTCAAGAGGTAGGGGAAAACTTATTAACTAGCTCATCTTATGATTGTGTGGGTATGACTTTGATTCTAAGATTCCTAAACTTATATGGATTTGTTAAGTGTATCATTGGAATTGTGAAATTAGGGTTTGAACATGTTAGGTGAATTAACCATTGTGTATGGATTACTTGGTGATGATATTGTTAGGGCTATGATGCATGTTAGTTACGTGGTTATTATTGAGATTTTTCATATTAAAGTATACTTGTATGCCTATATATATGTGTATATGTATGTTGGTATAGTTGTGTATATGTGTAAATGTAATTATACATATGAGTACATGGGTGTTAGGGATGTAGCCTTTGTAGTGAGATTATGCTAGCTCATTTGGTTAATACCTTTGAGGTATGCTGGGAATTCATGTCATGTTTGAGATGTGATTTGTGATAAATTTATTTGAATTGAGCTAAAAGCATGTTTAAAAGAATGAAATTGTTATCCTTATGAATTAAAGGATAATTTGATGAATTGGAACATTACTTGTGCATGAAAATGAATCATTGAGATTTAAATGCTTTAATTGAAATATAAGCATGTTAAATGAATGAAAATATTATCATTGTGTAATAAAGGACAACTTAATGATTTGGATCATGAATGGTGCATGAGAAAACATCCTTATTGATTATTGCTTATAAATGTGAAATTGTAAGCATTGTGCTAATTGGAGTCTAATATATTACAAATGAAAAAAAACATGTATGGTGATTGAGCATGTTGTGGACCATTGTTTATAAATGTGAAATTGTAAGTATGATGGTTTATTGAATACAATATTTTGCAAAAGAGAAAAACATATATATTATAATGGAACATGATTATTGTTGAGAACCTGGATGCATATTGAGTACATCGTGTAGTGTCAAATCATAGTGTTGGTATATGCGGGTTGTGTAATCATGTGTGAGTAGTCTTGTGTAGAAGTCGCAATTGGGTTGTGCATTCATCTTTGACTTATAAGTCACAACTGGGCTATGCATCAATCTTTATATTTCGAAGTCGCAACTGGGTTGTGCATCCGTCTTCGGCTTATAAGTCATAACTGGGTTGTGCATCTGTCTTCGGATTTCGAAGTCGCAACTGGGTTGTACATTGAGTTTCATGGGTTAAACGGGTGTACCATGAGGTGTGTTAAGTCATACTGTCATTATATGATTTATCTCTACATGTGGATCATGATATTATCCTATGTGGTTGCAGAGCATATTTAATGTGAATTTCAAAATATAATTCATTTGTTATTAAAATGCTCAAGTGAAATTAAAGGATGTGAGAATATGATTTGCATACCTTGTTTAAAGTATAATGTGAGATAAATGCTTATGCTTATTGATATGTGCTTATATACATTAGGGGGGTGATATGAGTGGGTTTAAGGACTCTTTTATGATAAGTAAAGTCGGTTGTGACTATTGAGTTGAGATGAGTTGAAGCCTTGAGAAGGCGGGTGATGGTTTTGTGGTATAAGTTAGCGTTGGTGTAGTAACGTGACATCAATGGTAACTTTGATGTTTTGGTTATGATAGACGAGGTTATAAGTAAACCGAGTCGATTGTATATTGATGGTCATATGATCTTGTTAGAAATCTAAGAGATGTGGTTTCGATTGTGAAGTTGAGGTTTGAAAGGATCGGGAGAGGTTTTGATTGAAACTAATTGGTTCCGTGACAATGGCCACTAGGTTCCCTTTAGCGATCTTAAGGATGAGAATGTCATTGAAGTTGTGGACATTCTTGAATAAGTCGTTATGGAGTTTAAAGATTTGGATGTAAAACTATGTATGGTTGGATTAGAATTAGTGTTTTTGCATATGGTCACTTGTCTTCCCTTCGAGTTGCCTTTTTACCTCGATTCTTCATTTATTTGCTCCATTTGAGCGTCTCTAAATTTGTTTTAGTCATTCCGTTGGTGTTTCAGTTTGTTTCCCTGAAAATGAATTTTTCATAAAACTTGTATTTGAGTCCATTTGGTCTTTAAGTGAAAAATCCGTTTTTGTCTACCCCCGTGACCCCGACTAAAACTTTGAGTTGTTTGAAAATATTTTGGCACTTAGAAAGTCAGCAGGATGCTAAAACGGAGAACGGGGGCAAAACGATCATTTTATCGCAAATCCTCACTAAACGAAACATTTTAAAGCTTATTAGTGTAATATTGAATCAGTCTATAGGAGTTGAATGTAGTTTTTCAGAACTTGAAATTAGGCAGAAAGTTTTGGTGCTACAGTGCACCCGCACCTATGCTGTCGGGTGCAGCCCAGCGCGCGTGACGTTTTTCAAAATGTTCTAATTCCTTCCTCGTAGTTCGGATGTAGCCTATTTTTGTGGCGTTGGAAAGATGTCATCTTAAAATTGTTTTTAGGCTTTTGAATCGCTTGAGTTAACATATTTTTGAGTGAATTATGTTCGTTGAAAGTTGGGTACTTCAACTTTCCGTTTTTATCGGCGTTGTCTGATACCGTTTTAAAAAATTAATATCTCTCGCCTCGTGGGTTTGAATTAGGTCATGTTTGTTCCTATGACATGTGCAAGGTCTAAACTTTGTATTCGTACTTTGAAATGTCAGTTTTATCCTTTAAATGACTGTTTTACCCTTGGTAAAAGTGGGGTACTTCAGCTTTCCGTTTTTGTCGGCGTTGTCCAATACCTTTTTTAAAAAATTTATGTCTCTCGCGCTGGTGGGTTTGAATTAGGTCATGTTTGTTCCTATGGCATGTGCAAGGTCCAAAATTTGTATTCGTACTTTGAAATGTCAGTTTTACCCTTCAAAAATTGTATTCGTACTTTGAAATGTTAGTTTTACCGTTTTAAAAAATGCATATATCTCGTCTCGTGACTTTGATTAAAGTCCCGTTTGTTTCTAGGGCCTATCCTATGTCCAAATATTTGATAAAAAAAATTTGAAATCATTTATTTGAACTTGGAATGACTGTTTTACCCTTGGTGAAAGAGGGGTACTTTAACTTTCTGTTTGGGTCGGCATTGTTTGATGTCATTTTCAAAAATTCATATATCTCGCGTCAAGGCTTTGAATTCGGTTCCGTTTATTTCTATGGTTTAAACTATGTCCAAATAGGTGAGGTAAAGTTTGAAAATACATTTTTGCTCTTGAAATGACCATTTTACCCTTGGGTGAACATGTGATATTTGAGTGGTCGATGTGATGGGTTATTCAATTCATTTCACTTTCCTTTTGGTTTTCGGTAGCCTTTGTGACTTCCCTTAGGTTGAAGTGACTGTTTTACCTCTAAGTTAGGTTTATGGATGTCGGGTAGTGACATGTGAGGTGATTAGCAGTATGATTTGATACTAATTGGGGGTTTTGAAGCTCGTTATGCTCATGATCTAGGAAGTGTGATTGTTTGTCCTTCCTAAGGTGTTATGAATAGGAGTGTTGCTCCCGTGATTTGGTGTTCAATGTTGTGTTGATTGTTAGTGTGGGACTGGCGGATACGAGTCGTAGGGATCTATAAGGGGGTCTGTACTATGTGGTTTGTATTTGATGTATATATATATATCTCTCTATATATAAGTGTGCATTTATTATATGTTGTTGTGCTATGGTTTCACTCCGTGCTAGTTGCCCTATTTGTTGATGCATGGTAGGGGACTAGGAGGATGTGTTCCCGGGATCTTGTATTGACATGAGTGCCATGAGGGACATTTGACTGGCCTAGGGTAGATGCATGTACACAAGTTGGTTTCTCACTCGACTTGAACGGTCGCAGGATGTGACAGTTACAATTCATTTTTCCTACGGGGCTTCGATGAGCTCACCCCGATATTCTTTTACCTGGCATCCCAAACGCCAACAACACTTTCTTTTGTTTCCTAGTTACAGGATGACTTGTGACACGGATGCTGTTGCGGGATTTGGGACGTTCGTACGTAGAGTTGTTTCTTTTCTTTTCCTTTATTTGTCCCTTATATTGAGACATTTGTTGTATATTTCTTAGGAGTCAGTTTGTTGGCATATCCCTTCCGTGTATTTGGTATCAGTGCATCGTTGTATAAATGTATTTTTTTGGCACCTCAATGTGCCTTATGTATCATTTGGTTTAACTTTCGTTTGTTTATGTATGAAATTATTATTATTATTAATATTTCATTCGTTTATTGGTTATTTATGATCTTAATTGGTCGTTCTTTGTATGGATCATACCCCGGATTCATCGGATGTCCCGGTTTGGGAGTCTTTGGTATTTAGGGGCGTGACACGCACTATATGCATATCATAGGGGGTTAAAAGCTCGCACCATTCTGGGGGCAATTAACTCCTTTATTTTTTCATTTTAGAAAAACCAAAAATAGGTGGGTTTATTTACCAAAAAACAAAAATATGTTTGTTTAATTCATACAAAAATAATCGTTGGCATCATATTTTTGGATTTTTAATGTGAAAATTCAAGGATTGCCTCTTATAAAAAAACAAACGAGTACAAAAAAAAAGATAATTAATTTTAATTTAGACTCATGAAATTAAAAAAAAAATATACAGTTTGAGTGATTCATAATAATTTAGATATTAGTACATGCATTTTTATTTGTATGACTTAAGCATTTTCTTTGATATTATATATAAAACTTACTTCTTCAAAAATAAAATACACACATTTTAAAACTAATGGGTGTTATAAACACAATATCTATATTACGTATTTTAAGCACTTATCCAAAAAAAGTAGATGTCAAAACACACATTTTAAAACTAATGAGTGTTATAGGCATAATATTTATATTATAGGGGTGTTTTAAGCACTTGTTCCAAAAAATTAGGTACAAATATACACATTTTAAAACTAATGAGTATTATACACACATTATCTATATTAAAGGGGTATTTTGAGTACTTAACCCTAAAATAAATACTCTCTCCGTCCCAAAATAAGTGTTCACTTTTATTTTTTCTCCGTTCTAATATAAGTGTCTCATTTGAAAAGTCAAATCACTTTATCATATCACTTTACTAATTTATCCTTCATGCATTGAAATTATAAATCATCTACACAATAAATTATCATATCACTATGATGAAACTAAAGATAAAGATATTATTTCTAGACCTGTCAATGGATCAGATTCGGATCGGATGAGTTAAATCCAAATCCAATTTGTTAAGAAATCGGATTATCGGATTCGGATCCTAATCGGGTTATCGGATTTTATTTTCAATCCATATTCGGTTAATATCGGATTCGGATCATAATCGGATTATTGATAAGTCTATTGATAAGGATGACAAAAACTCCCAATCCGCGATCTGAATCCGATAATTCGACAGATTTTCACTTAATTAATTCATATTCGAATTTCTTTATTATAGAATATCTGATCCGAATATTTAATTAAAAAAATACAAAAATCAATAAATACTGAAACACTAAAATTATTCACACTTTTAATAATTGTATTTATGATCAATCATTATTAATAAATAATAAAATAATTAACAACTAACATTTATATACATGTACAATATTAAATATATACACATATATATAAATATATATATGTATATTTTATCGGATCGGATTAGACTAATCCAAATCCAATTTGTTAAGGAATCGGATTATCGGATTCGGATCATATTCGGGTTATCGGATTTTTTTTGCAATCCAAATCCGACTGATCGGATCGGATTCGGATCAAAATCCAATCCATTGACAAGTCTAATTATTTCATTATCAATATAATATTTTAAAAAATTGAATTTTCAAAAAATAACTTATAAATCAGAACAAATTGGGACAGAGGGAGGGAGTACTTTTGTGTTGTGTGTTTCTTGGCTCCAAAATAACAGCAATGAAGAAGAAATGACTCCGAAGTTTGAACAGATAGGGTAATTATGAATTAGACAATTGGGTCTTTGTTTATGAGAAAAGGGTCGCACTCAAAACCACCATCACAGATTCACAGTCCCAAGCCTAAAAACAAGGTACTAACAACAGCTACAAAAAACAGCATCCCCATTTATCTCCTCTTACTTTTTTCCAGCAATTCTCTCTCTAAAAGTCTCTGTCTTTCTCTCTAATCGTATACGCATATATAGAGAGAGAAAGAGAGAGGGGTAAACAAACACGCACAAAGAAAGGAGAGGAGGGAGGGAACATGGAAACTCCACGCACCTTCCACTATCAGAAACAAAACAAGAGTCCACACCTCTTTCTCTCTCTAATAGCCCAACTGGACCAAAATTTATGTATTTGAAGAAATACATAAAAAGATATATATAGAGAGAGAAAGAGAAGGAAAGAAAAGAGAGATGTCTTCAAAATGTCCTCCAACCATACCCACCTCATATATATATATATATATAGTTATACACACACACATAGACATAGTCACATACATACATGTACTTCTTTCACACACAATGGAACATTATGTTGCCACAAATACCCTTCTGCAACCCCCAAAAAATCCCCATCTTCATCACTTTCACTGTCTCAAAAGAGCAACGTTTTTTTCCCGATTTATGTGGGCTTTTTGGGCTTTGTCTTGGTCAGAGTTTCACAGAGAAAACAGGAAAGCGAGAACTTTCTTACCTCCCTCTCCTCTCTACTTTCTCTCTCTACACTTTCCTCCCTTCATTATTTCTTGCCCACCTCTCTCTGTCTCTGTCTCTCCCTCTCCCTCTCTCTCATAGCATTTGTTTCTTTCTCTCTCCTATATATATATCACACATACATATCTCTAGTGGGTTCTTTGTATTTGTGATATGGTGTCTAAGAAGATGAAAGGGGTTGCTTTGGATCCGTCACCATATGGTGTACATGAGGATGCTAAAACAAGGGTCAAGCATCAGACCCTTATGCAAGACTACCAAGACTTGCTCAAGGTAATTTTCCTTTGTGGGTTTTTCTTCCTGTATGTTGGTGATCTAGGGTTCTATTTGGATTTTGTTTTTGGGTTTCGCCTAGATCTGATTGATTTTGCTTGTTGTTCCTGTATGAGGAAGATCTAGGGTTTCTGATGAATATTGTTCTGGGTTTTGCCCATTAGTGTTTGATTATGGGTTTCTGTGGAGAAATTATTGGGTTTGGTTATTCTTGATGTTTCACCGTTTTAATGAGTTTGATCTATTCATTTTTGGTTTATTCTGTGCTTCTCTGACATGGGTCTTTGCCTCTCTTGATAATACTACCATTTTAAGGTGTTCCTGTTGTTATTGGTGGTCTTTCCAAGGTTTGATTTGATCTATTTTTTCAAAATTTGATGGCTTTAATATGTATTACTCTGATCTCTCTCAAATTGAGTTTTTTTTTTTCCATCTATATTGTTTCTCTGATCTATATGTTCATGGTTTTTGGAAACGTCCCAATTGTTAGTTGTATTTATCTATTTATTATGTTTTTGTATAGCCATCTCATTGTTGATATCCTCCTTGTTACCAAAATTTCTTCTCATTTTTCTTTTTTATTTACCCTTCAATTTGAATTCCCTTTTGATCTTTCTATGCTAGATCTTTTTCCTGTTTGCAACCTCATTTTCTATACTTGTGTTGTTTACCCCCATCATGATTTAGGACATTAGTTAAGAGCATTTATTCTTGTTAGATTTCGCATTCACTATCTTGTTCTTTTCGTTTCTCTGTTCAGTCAAAATGGTTTCATTCTTACTCTTTACTCTTTTTGATCAGCTGACATAGCTGTAGATGAACTTATACAACTCTTCATTCTGCAGGAAGCAGGATCTATGAGAAACAAATTGGAGACCATGAAAGAAAGAAAATTAACCCTGTCGGCAGAAGTTCGGTATGGTATTTTACCTTCATGTTTTAAAAAATCAAACATTGATAAGGAATTTGATTTTAATCTGCATTCGATATACATATGCATGTTTACTATAATCTTACTTCATCATAAAAAGTATAACTCGAAATTCTTTTATGTGATGTATTTGTATTTTTCTTCTCCCCATGTTCTGTTTCTGTATGTATGCACATCTCCTTGCATCCAAATTATATTTGGGGAACTTCTTATTGATTTGCATATTTCCATCTCACCAATTTGGACAGATATTGCAGTCAAGTTTCGGTTATTGCTTTGTACGCTCCATTTCCGTGTAGAGTTTGGTGACTAATTTCTTCTTCTTTGAATCACAGATTTTTGCGCCGACGATATAAATACCTCTTGGAATCCAAGTCTTCCAAACCTCTGAAGGGACAAGAAGTGCGCAAAAACATTAAGAAAGAGAAGATTCGCGGAAGAAAGGAAGCCACTATGCAAAAGTTAGCTCCAATACTAGACTTGAACGAGAAGGCAAGAACTTTTAGTGGAAAGGAAGCTGCTTTTTTGAAGTCAACTCCAGTTTTTAACACAACACAGAAGGAAATGATATATAGTGGAAATGAATCTCATCTTCAAAAGCCGACACCATTATTTGATTTCAATCAGAAGGAACGGATATATGGTGGAAATGTAAATATTTTCCAGAGTTCAACCTCGGGGTTTGATTTGAACCAGAAGGAAAGGATGTATGGTGGAAACGTAAATATTTTCCATACCCCAACCTTGGCTTTCGATTTGAACCAAAAGGAAAGAATATATAATGGAAAGGGAGCTAGTCTGCAAAACCCAGCACCAGTTCTTGACTTGAACCAGAAGGGAATGACATATATTGAGAAGGAAGCAGCTGGGCAAAGCCGAGCTCCAATCTTCGATTTAAACCAGATTTCGGTAAGCAGCTAGTGAATTTTTTTGAATTATGAATTCCTAGCTGTAGCGCTGTTACTTTGATCTAGTTGATGTATAACCGCGATATTTTGCAGAGAGAGGAGGAGGAGGAGGAGGAATTTGAAGATAATTATGAACCATCAAGAGTTGAGGAGCTGAAGAATTGTTTGATCAGAGGCGGAAGCGATGAGCAGCGCAATGATTTGAAATTATCTCTATGTAGGAATGTAGGGAATGGATCCAGCAGAGCGGGGAAAAGGAAGATCTCATGGCAAGACCAAGTTGCATTGAGGGTTTGAATAATATCATATCATACAACTGCAGAAAATCACACTTTAGACTATAGGGCCTTATAGGCAAAGGTGGATTCTATTTTACTTTGATTTGTAGCTCCATGTCTTCATTAAAGGGAAAATAGCTTTTATATATTAAATATAAATGAAATGTTGGAAAATATTATTGAGGTTTTATAATTGTTGTAACAAGTGGCTTAGATTTTTATTTAAATTTTTGGCTGGAATGAAAAGTACTATTTGGTCTTGTCATTGATGTGCCTAGCAAGTGTTTATTGAAAACTTTGATTGTCGTTGTTGTATCTGTTGTTGTGTATAGGCACTCCTCTTCAAAAGCATGTATCTTGATACTAACTGTAAGTCTATAACGTGTATAGGCACTCTTCAAAAGCATGTATCTTGATACTTAACTATAAGTCTATAACGTGTATAGGAACTCTTCAAAAGCATGTATCTTGATACTTAACTATAAGTCTATAACGGGTATCGGTATCGGTTGTACAAATTGGGCAGCTTATGACTTCCAAGTTTCAAGTCCAAGTCTTCTTATTAGAAGAGGTTCAGAACCCCATTCCTATATACTTCACAAGCTGTAGAATTCATATAAACTAAATTGAGAATAGTAGTCTACAAGAATCTGAAGAAACAAGAGAAATCTAATCGTCTAGACTTCTTCATCTAAGACACTGTACTCTAAAATTAAAAATAGTCTACAAGAACATGGGACTTTGGTTGCTGAGTGAGTGCTTACATAGTGTTATTAAATGTAAAAATATTGTAAATTTCAAATTTTGAAGTGTAAAGTAATAAATTACTACTTTGTCCCATATTAGTTATCGACTATTGCAACTTTACTTGTCTCAAAATACTTGTCCAGTTCGAATTCCAATGACAAAATTGGAAATTGCACACTAATCAATCCAAATCAATAAAATGTTAAGAAGTTCAAATTTGACAACTATTGTGGGACAGAGGGAGTATTAATTTACGGATATATTTTAAAATTTGAAGTATTCTTAATTGGTAAAGAACCCATGGAGATAGAAATCTCCATAAAGACCAGTAAAGATCTTGAAATCTCTACCGAAAGATCCCTCACCATGTAGCTTGCGTAAACGCATTTACAATTTTAACCCATGATTCACAAACTAGTTAAATAATCCACATCACTAATCATGGAAGCTGTCCCTTCCTCTTAAACTAGGAATTTCGAAACAAATACAAGAATCCCGAATTAACATGTCACATCAAAGTTTACATGAAACAAAGCTTACACAACATTTGGCACTAACGATGGAAACGGTTGAAATAAATACATACTGCAATATATATTCACTCACTCTCCATCCTTAGCATCTACACTTCTCAATATTCACCATTGCCCAAATTAATCAGCTAGTACCACAAGCAGCCACTCCCACAGCTGCCTCACAATTTCCAGTTTCCAGCCCAGATGTTCCCCACTCTTCCTCTTTGATAACCACTTCTGCATCCTTATTCTCGGCAGCCTGTCCCATTTGAGCGCCTGCGTTTTGATTAAGTTCCTGAAGCTGCCCGATATGCTTCTTTCCCTTTCTATGAGCTTCCATCACTTTTCCTGAGAAGGCCCCGACCTGACACATTTCGCACCAGAACTTAAATTTCTTCTTCTTAGAGTCGCTATACTTCTGCATTTTCTGCACTCCGTCCCCATTTTTCTTCTTTGAATCATCTGCATCATGCTGCAGGAAAGATATTCCCTTCTTTATATTTTCCGACTTCCTCAGCAACAATGCCTCTCCACTTTTGTTGAACTGTAGTGATTCCCTTCCCATTTTTTTCCCCTGCTCTATATTCGAATTATCACTGGTCGCTGCAAGCTTAGTTGGGTTGCTAATTTTCTTTGGGAATAGCCCAATGGTAAAGTTTTTGCCTGTCCTCTGCGCTATAAGATTAGCCTCCTTGTTCTTGTGTTTCTTTCCTCTCAGGTGCTCATTCAAACCTTGCTCGCTGGTAGCACTAACCTGACACAGTGCGCAACTCCATTCCTCTTTAATTTTCTTCTTTGGACCAACTGAAGGAAGCTCGCTGGGGCCTGCTGCTGGTGATGTTTCAGCTTTCCGTTTTACTCCAGAAACATTCCCATCAGGTTTAGCCTGCAACAGGACACCAAAACAGAGTCTATACCCGGGCACTAAGACAAATACTAATCAACTGATGTGTTGTTAAAGCCTCAAAAGCTACCTCTCCACCTTCAAAAAATGGAGTAAAATAACTTCCACTGATATTTGTGCTATGGTTTAGACAGGGGAAGTGACATGCTTTAGACATATGTTGTGTCCTGGAGTCTTGTAAACCAAATACTATAACTGCTCTAGACCAGGGGAATCAAAATTGAACAAAAGGAAAGAAGAGGAAAGTAAAAACGCATTCCCATGTGTTGTTTCTTGAGTAAAGTAATATATCAAATATATGATATGGCCATCGCTGTGCATTTCGCCCAACAAACAAGTATGAGCGCTTCTAATTTCAAACCAGAACAATTTTTACCCTACAAAAAAAACTCAATTACTGTGAATAGTCCTCCATCATGTCGAACACTCTAAGAAAAACATACTTGACAAATCTTCATTTGGGATATCACTAAATGACTACTCACATTTAACATTGCTATCCAAGGAGAAATTAAGGGTGAGTGGAACCAAAATCTCAAGTTGATCAACCAATGATGAGGAAGAAAAAAAAGTAATTCATGTCACTTATTAAATATTTAACTTTAAACTACAGAAATACGGTACAAATTTTTTTTATTTATTGAAGAAATATATATGGTTATAGTTTTTCAATATTTAAGGACACCAACTCAAAGCTAAAGATTCTTCAAGCTGGCATACGCCATCAAGTAACCATGATAGGTCAAAACAATTGTTCCAAGGTGTTTCCATCCCCCCCCCCCCCCCCCCCCCCCCCAAAAGTAAATACCAAATGGAATTCCATAGTGGCAACAAACCAGTATGCGCGTCAATGGAATTCCATAGTGGCAACAAACCAGTATGCGCGTCAGTGTTAAACAAAACACTTTATTTGAACATAAAAAGGTCAATGATAATAAGCAAGCAAATGCCACAATACGTAAGGAAATATCTTCAATCCCTAGAATAATGGGACAGGACCAGGAAAAACAATAGAAAAATGCATATTGTCGACCAACGTAGTACCATGGAAGGGGCAAACTTTAAGTCAAGGGAAACATGAAACAATAAGTTTAAGAAGTATAAGCAAAGCAAGCCAGAAAGAGAAAATCTCCAGCCCTTTGAATAACTTTTAGTTGATGCAGTTAGTGTTTGGCAAAAGGAAACATTAACCTAATAACCATCGCGAACATGTCAAGTGCTGCTGTAAAACTACACTTTAATTCCTGAAAATGATAAAATGAAGATACATGGATGCCTATGTGGTAACGTTTTAACACCTAATTTTTTTTACCAGAAGTGAGTGTGGTTAATCAGGGAATGAAATCTAGGTGATCAGTTGAACATGATTATAAATGCAGCATATAAGCCGATTATAAGTTTAAGCAGCTATGACAATATGACAAGTCAAATGCAACATAAATGCATTAATAAAAAGAATCCTAGAGAAAAGAGATGATGATCAACAAAAGCAAAGTTAACATGAGATAATGAGTTATAACATTTGAATATCCCAATAGAGCACACTGCAGTTAACTGACATTTGGCGAGGATTTGACAACATTTTGTGAAGGGCGAATGGTAAGGCAGTGTTTATCAGGGTCATATCTTAACCTTAAAAAATCCACAAGAAGTGAACCAAAAAGAAAAGAGTGATCCCAGGAAAACCTTATTCGGCTTCAAATTGGGAAGCCTCCTGATCCCTAAATTTCTCTAAAGTGTATTCATTCACAAAACCAAACTAAACCACGAGTCACTCTTCAAAAGATCTTGTTACTTGATTCACCTGTCTTTATCTGCCACCCTCACAATATTATGTTGTTAAACAAATGAAATTTGTGGCAGGAGAAGGCTTTGGAGCAGCCAAACAATAAAGAAAAATATGATTCATTGATTCAACCTCATCTTGCACATTCAAAACATATTATGAACAAATAACCCCCACTGCTCAAAAGGCCACCATCAAACAATTTTTTTACTAATAGTCACCTAAAAAATAATGCAACCTTCGGATGGAGAAACAAAACCGGTACCTCATTAATTGGAAAGTGGCCTCGTATTCCTCTCAATTGCTGCAAAAAGACCCAAGAAAAACTAGGAAAACATCCATTCAGTCACAGTTACTGTCGCCAAAAAGTAGTAAAGTGATTTACCCATCAAAGAAATACTTGTAAATGCCTCAAGCTCCAAGCTCAAAACAAATAACAAATATAGGAATTTAATGACTTCGGAGATCTGCCCAACGATCATAGTCCTCCTCCCACCCACTTCTCCACATACCCTAATTTGAGAACAAATCCAAGAACTGGGCCATAAGAGGCATTTCAACACCATATTTTCTTCCAGAACCTCACTCCTACTTCTAACATTCATGCCCTTGAAGGATAAGCTTGATAATCACCACTGCTATCCCATAGCCAAGTCTAGCAATCACTAACCTCAAAATACCATCCCCATCAGCACATGGTGAAAGCAAAGTTATGATACATTATAATCATACAGTTCTTATGTCAGCATATAAGCAAACCGCGGAGGATGTAGTTTACACAAAATTATATTTCAATGTTTTTATACCTAAATGCTATTTGTTGCAGTTTTCTGCAATCCAATGAAACTAGCAAGTGTTGTTCAACAAGTTGGTTTTAGCAACCAAAATGAATAAAAATTAAATATTTGCTGATAACAGTCTATACAGTTTATACATTAATTATAACAAAAGTTAGGTTAAAATAAACCAAGCAAACAAAAGGGCATGTAAAATCCTTTTATCTTTTTTATCATCATCATTATTATTATTATTAGTGGACGGGCAACTAGCACGAAGTTTAAGCTGGGAAACTTAACGCTTAACTATGCCTTTACTACTCGAAAGTATTTAAGCTTCAAATCATAAATCATAACATTTAAAAGATCATCAAAGAAATCAAGTAAAAAAGGATGGATACCTAAGATTCAAATAATTTCTGGCAAAGATTCAATCTATCTTGTAGGACTCAACTTATAAATCATGAGATTTCAACAAGCATGGTCCTCGAACACATTTTCTGTTGAAATATCTGATTTAGAGTTAAAATCCTATGAATCTTAACCCAAACGATTTGAGTCATGGTCCAACATCCTTTCTGTAATAAAATCTTTGATTTTCTTCCAAACTATACCATTCACAATTTCAGTCTTAAATACTAATAAATTATATGGTTTTAACTTGGGGTGTTTAACTTGATTACCGAGAATAAGGAAAGTTTAGCTATCTTGATTTTCTTTTCTTTTCTTTTCTCTTCTTGAATTTTTTTAATCAAGATGGTATAGACCTATTTTAAAGTCCTTGTGGTCATACAATGAACCCTTTTCCAGTATTTAGCTCTACCTGGGGAATAGAAACAAAACACCTCCGTGAAATCTGGCACATCTCCTCTAGAAAGAAAAATCATTATTGACACAATGTATTCGGTGGCTCCAACATGCATCTTAATCAAGGATAAGAAATATGTACAATTATTGGATTTTCATTTGAGTAGTATACCAAGTTCCATTTACAAGATGGCCAAAATATTTCGGATGTTTTTGAGATGTATGATAGTGGAAAATATAACATAGAGAGCCTACTTCACCCTATTAATGATGTTCAGAAATGAAAAGAATCAAGAAACTTGCAGCCACCAAAAAAAAAAAAAACATATCTAATAACAGGCAGTAGTTTTTAGTGAGAAAAATCTGCTTTTAGTTAAAAAGAAATACTATAAACCCTTCAACAAAAGAATTTACTTATAACAAACAATAAAGAGAATGGAGTAAGCACTGACCAGATAAATGATTTCTTTGCTAACATCTGAATGAGGTTTAATCTCAGAAATCTTAGGTTCCACCATACGCCGAAAGGGCACCATCTCGGAATTCTTAGGTTCCACCCTGCGTTGAAAGGGAATGATCTCAGAATTCTTAGGCTCCATTATCTCAGTAATCCTAGGTTCTCCATTGCGTTGAAATGGCAGCTTCTCGAGCCCTCCAATGTCTCGCCGGGTTGAGGAGCCCAATCTTTCCTCAAGTGATAATGCCAACCTTTCTTCGACAAATCTACCTTCCGGTAGAGGGAAATTCGGAAGTCTCCGATCAAACCACATTGAAGAAGAAGCTGGTGCCGGCGGGAGAGCCCGTACCCCCTGCCCTCTTCGCAATGCCATCTCTCTTTCCATCAACATTTCCCTTCTCACCTCTGCTTCCAATACACGCCTCCGAAACATCTCCTCCGCTATGATTTCTTCTCTGATTCTCTCCTTTTCAATCTCCCTCTGAATCACTTCTCGATAATCCCTTGGATTTTGAATGAAGCCGTTGGCGCGTCCGCGTCCGCGTCCAACATCATTGCCCCGATAACCAGCTGAAACACAAAGTGCTTTAGTTAAATCGAACTCAAAAATCAACACAAACTCTGTTTGATTGCAAATTTGCAATATCATAAAGCAAATAAAATGAAAAAATTACAAATTTGAAATTTGAAATTTGAAATTATCTAGTGTAATCTCTTCCAAAAGATCAAAACAGAATCTTCTTCCTCAAAAATTAAGCACAAATACACACGTCAGATGCGAAATCTCTTTGAAACTCATCAATGTACTAGTATAACTAAAGAAAAAATTTACAATTTAGAAATCTTGTATAAACTTTACAGAACCTAGTGTAATCTTTTTGAAAAGACGAAGATATAAACATATATACTACGTAGATACTAAATTTCATTTCAATTGATCAATGTTCACGGATAATTGAAGAATTTAGGACTTTTACCAACCTCGGAGTGCTTGCTCTGTGAAGTAACTCATGTTTGAAGAAGCATTGGGGTAAGCCGACCGTTGTTCATCAGAGGCTCGAATCTTGAATTCCATAGTGATATATGTGTATATATATGTATATGTATATATAGATTGTGATGGATAGAGGGAGGGGAGCTGTGGATTGCTGAATTTAGATATAAAGTTAGGGTTTTGAAGTGACGATGGCTACTTGAACCAGACGATGGCTACTCAAGATAGTAAAAGTGGCTGGTGTTGGTTAATAAAGTGACTATCTTGGGTGGGGATTATATACTAGTACTAGATTTTGTAAATAATGTGAGTGTCCGTATTTACAAACATCAGCACTGGAGTTCCATTTAATAAATGATTTGAAAATCAGGCACGTATCTGCTTTTTTCCTTTTTTGTATTTGTGTTAAATGAAAATTTAATTTCAGTTCTTTAAAATATAAATAAGAAAATCTATTTTAAAGCCCAATTATGTCTCTTTTATTCAAATAATTCAAATAATATTCATGCCTTTTGCAATGGAATAATTATCTCCAAATTTTAATTATATATGGAAGGAAAATATGGAAGACAAACCAAACATATTTAAGCTTTTCTATATATATATATATATGCAGTCAATGAGAGTTTAATTAATATTTAAATTCAATTTTGGAACATTGACAAATTTGAATTCTATAAATTTATTTTAATTAATATTTAATACAATTTTGGAACATTGACAAATTTGCATTCTATAAAAAGTAATAAACTTACGGGGGATATTATAATAAATTTACACAAACTTTACAAACTTTAATCTGAGAGTAATTATGTGAAACCTCAAGGAAAGTCAGAGTAATTTATCCTTAAATAAGTTTTCATATTTATTACATAAAATAAAGATTAAATTATTTGATAATAAAAAATGATGTTTTGAAACTTTAAAATATGAAGATTTAATAGAATTGGAAATTCAAATTTCTTTTAAAGAAAGAATTGAATAAATTTCAAATTTATTTATGAGATATGATTAGATGAATCTGACGTGATTATTTAATATTTATCGAGTGTATACGTGTTATAAAACATTTGTAACTCCTGTCACTTGTACAGACGACTTAGTCAACATAATTCAATAATCTTACGTTCGATGAAAAATAATGTATATTTTTATTATACACGTGTTAATAGGTTTTTACGTATAGTGCATGCGTGAACCATTACATGCAACCAATAAAAATTAGGTTAGAATTAAGAGAAAAGTAGAAAATAAATAAACATGTAAAGGTGTTATAACTTATAACCATATTTAAGGATAAAAGAATGCATAAATGGTAAAGTTTACTCAATTTCTATCATTGATTAAAATACACCAATTTTCTAGAAAATTTCATCTTATAATTGTACATAAATTAGTTTTCTTGTAGAATATTATGTGACTTCTAAATTTCCTTACAGTTCGGTAATGTTTTACCACCTTCAAATCTTTTCAAACGAGAAAAAATATTTTCCTTCATAAAAAAATAAAAAATAAAATATTCAAACATAATTTTACAAATTCTAACGTTTATATTAAAATATCTAACTATCAATTACACTTATATCGTAAAAGTGTCACCAAATTGATACTTCTTTAATTTAAATGAACTGAACTGTACTATTTTTTGCAGTTAAGATTAAATACAAATAGATATACACATATCAACCTCAAGTAAAAAAAAGTGGAATTATTTTTTGATGTGGTAATTCTTAAAAAATAATATATATTCTTGATGCATTAATTATATTAACTTTACCGTGTATTAATAATCCAACAAATTAGCTATAATATTTATCTATACAAGAGCCTTTAAGTGAAAGTTTTTATTTATATCAGTAATTCTTCTTCTGCTATCAAAAATCTATATCTACATTTTAAATTATTTCTTAAATATAAATTGTTATTTAATCTCCTATAAAATTTACCCCAAAAAATAATCTCCTATATAGTCTTTACTTGTAATTTATTGCAAATGACACTGACGTGGCAAAATTCTATTAGTCTGTTGACTTTTCTTTAACTACCTCTACTACCTATAAGCTTGAGCACTCGATACTGTTGAGTATTGCCCAGTCAAATCCGAGAATTATTTGAAGATCAGATTTTTCTTTCTCTCTCACCCCCACATGATTTAGTTGTAAATTGATATTTAGTTTACCATCTCTACCTCCCAGATAGTTTCTACTGCTAGCTAGAGCTGAAGATGGCATCAAGATGTGAGATCTTCATGGAAATCCTGATGGCAATCTTGCTCCCTCCACTCGGAGTCTTTTTTAGACACGGTTTATGCAGCGTATATATGCTTCTATCTCTCTCTATATATAAACTTAAGTACAGTAAATATTATATATATATATATATATATATATATTTATATTTATGTAGAGATATAGAGAGGTGAATGCATATAAATTAATTTACATTTTTGTTTTCTCTGTTGTTGCAGTGCGAGTTCTTGATTTGCTTGGTACTGACTCTGTTAGGTTACATTCCTGGAATAGTGTATGCGGTGTATGCCATCGTGGTTAGTCGTGATTCATTCCACGACGATGAACGACGCCTTCTCACTGCCTAGTTTTACTTAATATATATGTCTCTCATTATTTACATCTTCTTGGCCAAGCTATATCTAAGGCAATAAGTTTTGTTGAACCAATTTAATTATTTATGCTCGACTCAAATTAATTCAAAGTGATCTTTCTATTCTGTTTTGTTTTGAAGATATCTCATGTTTGTGTTGAGAAAATGTGGATGTATATATCTTAATTGATTAATTGTAGAAGGATAACACTAAATAGAGATCACAAATAGGTGATAGGTGTATAATATCTAATTTTTAAGGCTCCGTTTGGCAACCCGGTTTTGGTCTTGGTCTTTGATTTCAAGACCAAGACCATGTTTGGTTGACCGGTTTTGGACACCCTAAAACCAACCACTAAAACCTGGTTTTGGCCCACCATTTTTGACTTTTCTCTCTCTCTCTCTATACATATATATATATATATGGCCGAAAATATGAAATTTTTTTATATTTTTCGGAAAAAAATTAATTTCCGGGAAAAAATAAATTTTTGGGAAAAAAATAAATTTTCGGGAAAAAAATAAATTTTCGGGAAAAAATCATATTTTCGGACAAAAATTTATTTTTTGGAAAATAATAATTTTTTTCGGAAAAAAAATAATTTTTGGAAAAAAATCATATTTTCGGAAAAAAAATAATTTTTGGAAAAAAATCATATTTTCGGAAAAAAAATTATTTTTTCGAAAATAATTATTTTCCAGAAAATATTTATTTTTTCGGAAAAATTTATTTTTTCGGAAAAATTTATTTTTTCGTCAAAAAATAAATTTTTGGGAAAAAATTAATTTTCGGAAAAAAAATATTTTTTCGACAAATTATTTTTTCGAAAATAATTATTTTCCGGAAAATATTTATTTTTTCGGAAATTTTTTTTTTTTCGTCAAAAAATAAATTTTTGGAAAAAAATCATATTTTTTCGAAAAAATTAATTTTCAGAAAAAAATATTTTTTCGACAAAAATTATTTTTGTCAAAAAAATTAATTTTTGGAAAAAAATCATATTTTCGAAAAAAATTAATTTTTGGAAAAAAATATTTTTTCAACAAAAATTATTTTTTCAACAAAAATTATTTTTTTGAAAAAATTAATTTTTCGGAAAAAATTAATTATTTTTTTTTCCGAAAATTAATTATTTTCCAAAAAATTATTTTTTATATTTTTCGGAAAAATATTTTTTTCCCAAAAATTACTTTTTTTCCAATTTTTTATATATATATTTTTCATATTTATATATTTTTAATACATATTAGTATATATATATATAATTATACCAAGATCAAGACCAAAACTAAAACCAACTCCTTACCAAACACTATATATTGGTTTTAGATTTACCTAAAACCACCCAAGACCAAAACTAAAACCAAAACCAAGAGCAAGACCAAAATCAAGTTCCCAAACGGGCCCTAAACTCAACTTACGTAGGCTGGTGACCATAAGTTCATATCGGCTCGTATATTTTAGTGAATGTAAACTTGTATTAGAGATTATAAATTCGGTTTGAATCAAGTATGGATGACTCAATATTCTATTCTTTTACAACCTTACCAATTTTATACTATACTATTTTTTTTCGGAAAATAAATAAATATATAAGAAAAAAGAGAATGTACAAGCCCTAATATTCAAAACATAAGAACACGCCTTTGCCCTAGGTATTCCTTCGAACCCTAAGAACCAGAGCAACCAAATTCATGTCCTTCGTCCTTCACCAAATATCAGCTATCCATCTCTTGAATCATTCAATGACCATTCCGACGAAGATGAGATCCTAACAAGCAGCTAATTCTATGTAGACCTAAAACTCAAAAGAATTTGTTTATATGAAAAACAGTTTCTGATAATTTTTTGAGTCTCAAAAGCAATTATAGAGCTGGAAAATCTAAATTATATTTATGTGAGTGGGCCTGTCACTAGAATGAAATCTTATCCACGTACTTGCATCTTTAATTCCAAAGAAAAATAGTTGTTAATATAGAAATTTATACACAATATATATACATAATGCTAAAGCAATACATAAATTTCTTGATGGATAACCAATCAAATATATGCATTATATATATATATATATATTAATGGTATGGGCTCACGTAGATCCGTTTCATTATTCAATCAAATTACTCATATTCAAATATTATATTTAAATAATTATCAAAACATTAAATGTAATTATTTAATTCATAAAAAAATATTAGTTTTAGCGGTGATACTAGCTATATCATCACACGCTTATATAGTTATAGGGTCTCACCGTATCACAACACAATAGATACAAATCTTAACACAAATTATCATGTTAAGATTTAGACAAATATAAAAAACAAAATTAAGGAATTTTAAAGATCATATTCCCTCCGTCCAATTTATATTTTTTAATATTTTATTGATTTGGGTTGACTAGTGTGCAATTTCCAATTTTGTTTTTAATGATATAGTATTATGGTGAGTACGGTATTTGTTTAAAGTTAGTGGAAGAAGGGTAGTTGGGGAAAGTGGAATGTTAAATTGCATTGAAATTCGAACTGGACAAGTAAAGTTGCAATAGTGGACAACTAATATGGGACAGATGTAGTATATAAAAGGATTAATTTCATTTACACCCCTCAGGTTTATCTTTATTTCAATTACACCCCCTCACATTTGAGTATCTTCATTTACACCCCCTCATGGTATGAAATGTCCTAAATACCCTTAAGTCAAACAAACTTAAATGAATTCAATTCCAAAATAATCTAAGTCATGTGTCCAAACAAAAATTAAACCTATTCCAAACAAATTTAAATCAATATCCAAACAACTTCATCCCCAACCTTAACCTCAACCCTAACCCTAATCACTCCCTTTCCCCTCTCGCCGCCACCCCCACTGCCCCCCACCCCCAAATCCTAGCCACGCCCCCTCCCCCACCCCCACACCTCCCTCCCCGATCTTGATCTATACTATATGCATATGTATGGATGTATGTATATATATGTATATAGAAAAAGGTGATTCAAATCCCAAAAGAGAAAAAAAATAAGGTTAATATATATATGTATGAATATACTAATAAGGTTGTATAAGTTTTTCCTTATTTTTCCGTTTTCTTATTTTTTCTTAGATCCCAAGTCCCAAAAGAGAAAAAAATATATATAGGGAGAGTTAGGGAGGATAAATTACAAATTGATCAAATTTCAAATTTTAATTTAATTAATTACAAATTGATCAACCTTTTTATTTATTTGTTTTGAATTATATATATATTTTTTGAATTTTATATATTTTTACGAATTTTATATACTTGTTTCGAAATTTATATGTTTTTTCAAAATTTATATTTGTTTTTTGAATTTTATATTTGCTAATTTTTATAAATTTCCTTTATTTTATGTGTGTAATTTAGTATTTTTTTGGAAAATGCAAATATTTTATATTTTTATTTTGATTTAAAATATAACATATATTTTTTATTTTTTGGAGGTGGTGGTGGTGGTGGTGGGGAGAGAAAATTAGATTAATTACATGACACCATCGCCATCCATTTAATTTTTATTCACAAATTCAAAAATTTAGTTTCCAAAAAAATTAAATATTTGTTTGTAAATATTTATGGTTGGGGTTGGGGGTTTTTGAATTTTATATATATTTTTCGAATTTTATAATTTTTTTCAAAATTTAATATATATATTTTTAAATTTTATATGTTTTTTGAATTTTATATATTTGTTTCGATTTTTTTATGTTTTTGTGAATTTTATATTTATTTTCGAAATTTAATATATATATTTTTCAAAATTTATATGATTTTTTTGAATTTTATATATTTGTTTCGAATTTTATATGTTTTTTTAAAAATTTATATATATATTTGAACTTTATAATGTTTTTCAAATTTTAATATATATATATTTGAATTTTATATATATTTTTAAAAATTAATACAAATTAAATGATTAAATTATTGGAGGTGGTCAAATTAATAAAATAATATATCCTTGTTTTCAAATACACTAGGTTATCCCATTGATGGTAGTTTAGATATTTACAAAAAAAAATTGGATGATGTCATCATTAAGGGATGTAAATAAAGATACTCAAATGTAAAAGGGTGTAATTAAAATAAAAATAAACCTAAAGAAGTGTAAATGAAATTAACCCTATATGAAATTATGGAAGTGAGTAGAAATTAATAGTAACATCAGCACCACACAAATGTCATCATAATTTCATTTTCAGCTCACACCAAATGCCCAAATTAGTCCACCAAATCATGGATTTCAATTTCCTAAAATTTAGGAGTTTTTATTATTTATTATTTATTATTTTGGAAAAAAGTAAAAAGTAAAAAGTAAAAAATAAAAAAAGAGGTTGCAGTCATGTGAAATTGAGCATCATCATCCTATAGTAGATGAAGGGTACCACGTCTCTAAAAACCTCATCTGTTTTCTTCTCCATTAAGAATAAGAATCTCTCTCTATTCATACTTCAAATTGTGCTTCAACTTCGCCTCTCTCTCTTCTCTCCCCCTCTGCTTTGAATATGGCTTCCAGATGCGAGATCTTCTGCGAAATCATCTTAGCCATCTTGCTACCTCCCGTTGGTGTTTGCTTCAGACACGGTTGTTGCAGCGTAAGTTCACCTTTTCCATATAAATCTCGTTATATACGTGTATATATATATTTATGTATATTCTAAGTTTGAATTGATGATTGGTGTTGCAGGTTGAATTCTTCATATGCTTGCTGTTGACGATCCTAGGTTACATTCCTGGAATAATATACGCTCTTTACGCCATCGTCTTCGTGGATCGGGATATGTACCGTGGCGATTACTATCATACCGTTGCTTAGTATTACTATTCCTTCTCTCCACCTTTAATATTTGTCACAGTCAATGCTTCGAATCGTATCGAATCTCATCTGTATTGAATCCATTCCGAGTTTTCAGATCTAAATTTGATTCGATAATTGATTCTCTTTAATTACGTTCTTTTTGCAATCTCGCTTGAAATTTGAAATGCTTATACATATTCCTGTGAAATTATATTTTTTGTAATATATATGTATATATAATTTGGATACTTTTGTTCTGATTGATTTGAAATACTTGAAGGTTGTGAATCCTATGATCTGGTTGCTTAAGCCTCTATCTTCCTTTTACTGAAAATAGTAAAATCAATCAACTGAATGTAGAAAATTCATTGTATAAAGATAAATCAAATTAACCTAAAGAGAACAAAAAGATGGGATTCTGATATTGAATTTTATGCCCTTATATATTGACCAACCTAATAAAGGGTGAGATGTCCATTTTGTTACTGAAGAACTGTTGAGGTGTGTGTTCTTATGTTAAAGGTTAAAAATTTTAGTTTTATGTCTTCAGCTTAGTGACTTTTTGATTCAGTTAGTACCACACTGGATCTGTCAGATTCTATTCTAACATAGATCTCCTTTTATATGACCGGGTTGTTGATTGCCCAAGTGGAAGCATATAGTTTTCGGAATATTGTATACTTGGCTGGTGGTTTTGAAGATTATAGGGATTGGAAAGGCAAAGATTAAGCTTTTAACTCATTCACTTACTTCTTGTTGTCCACTGTCTTCCATTCTCACTTGTCTAGTCCTCGCATGTGTGAAAATTTTGATTCTTCTGATTGAGAAGATGGGTTACTCATTTTTGGTTTGGGATTGGGATTGGGATTGCCATATGATCGTGTAGAGTTTAGCCTCTAAACAGTACGTGCGTGGCATGGTTTAGGAACTAAGGAGGGTGCCTTTTTGCGAGTGCTATCTTAATGGCATCCCCAGCTGCTTCATTTTGTAGCCATGAGTAGTATATCTAGTCCATGGGAGTGCCTTTTAGGTTCCTATGTTCTCAATTTTGTACAATTAAGAGTTTGCCTTTTCTTTTAAAGCAATTTATGGAGTTCATATTAATTCCTCGGAGCAGTTTCTGAGGCTCTCTTTGTTTTGCTGGAAAATGCACTTCCGCAAAAGAGAAGATCTGTAAAGTTTGAATATGCGTATTCTAAGCAAAACAGACATGTGTGACTGGAAACTCTTTCCATCGTTTGTGAGATTTGATGTAGTTAATTGTGATAGTTTCAATTAATTATCCAACTCTTGTACATTCCGCCCTAGGACAGTCTAATAGTCAAGACTATCCATATTTCAGACTGTATCACTTCTTCAAGGTCCAATAACATCACTAGACTTGAGAATGCTGTATCAGATGACCGGGTGTCTCCACTAGAACTATAGCATGTAGTTTTACCCCTAATATATGAACCTTGTATGAGTTGGCTAAAGATTTCAAATAATGTCGAGGAACAAACTTGACCAAAAAATGTTTGAACTTGGGTGTTTCTGTTATTCATTCAACGGTGAAGGCATACAGTTCGAATACCTATGTGGAGATGGAAGGATGGGGTTTATTGGGGTAGGACTAGGCTGACTAGCTTTGCTGTTGGGCCAAACAGAAATAAATGTTTAAAAACATACGCTCCATAATTCCATATGGTATGAGGTATGAAAACAAGAGTAAGTTAGGATGGATGAAGAAACAAAGTATAATGCAAAGGACTTTTCTTCTCTCGGACTTTGTTAGTTTGTAACGATGTTTTGTAATGTTTAACCAAGGAGCTGTCCAAGTCTAGAAGAAAGTAGTACTAGTAGTTGGGGATTTCAAGGCTTTGTTATGGTTGGTAATGATGAGAATTTGAATATTTTAGGGAACTAATATGTATCGCATCTGAACGAGTATTATCTAAATGACCGTTGCCTTGTTCGTATGAAACTGGTTTACATGGTCAGAAACTCAGAATGTGCTCATAGTTCTGAATGAGTTAACAACTTCTATTACTTAATCTGAAATTGAATTCGAACTTTTGAATTCTTTGCCTTGTAGAAAATCAATGCACTTGCTATGTTGTTTTTCTGTTTTTGAACTTTTTGTCATGCCTTAGCAAATAGGACAGGCAGACTCCATTGGATCATCTCCTCTTTCAGAGCTCATAAGTAATTCAACTTCTGACATTCGGTTGGCTGAGAGAAGTCCCCCAGTTATCAAATTACTGTGATTCGTGCTATTATACTCGTATAGATATGTGTGACAAGTAAGGCATCGGTTTTGGATGCTTATTATACAATATGAAATTTCATTCTTTGTGGGTGGGACTGATCTGTATGTCCGTCCCTAAAGGGTATCTTGGTCAATTAGGTTGTACCAAGTTTGTCTGTCTGGGTGCTAAAGGTCCTACACTAACCATCCTCAATGAACTGATAATGTATCTTTGCTGCTACTATTTTTCTTCAATGTTGTGATTATAGGTCTGTCTTTCATAGAATGAGTTACTTCCTGCCAAATGCATTACGTTTCGTAGGAAGAATTATCGAATTCCCCTGTTATTTGCTATCAGACTCTTGTGCCTAGATTTAAAAGTAAATGATTTGGACTGAATCTATCTCGATGGGAATTTCCAGTCTGAAGGAATTCAAAAATTTTCAGTCTGAAGTTTCATCTCATTTGATACTTTGTTATGCTTCTGGCTTAGTTGAAGTGTTTGAAGAGAAATCACCTTTTAATGGGTTCATACTGGAAGTTGAAAGATCAGGTTTACATTGAGACTTGGGTTGATCCTTGTCGGGCCTTCTCCAATGTTTTGCATTTCTTGCAATATATATTTGTAGTTGATGAAGTTGAAGTTCTACTATTTTGGTTACTAGAGAACTTTAATGGTAAAACTAAATAGCAACCCAAGTAATGTTGAAAAATATTTGGTATTAATGTTCAGTTTGATCAAGGCCATATGAGAAAATTGTGTTATATATTTTCTTAATTGTTTGCCAATTTGTTTAAGTACCAAGCAGCTATTAAATCTTAGCTTTCTTCAATTCAATATTGCAACTATTTTGCATAGGAAGCCACAAGACAAGAGTGACTCAAGAGTCCCCCAAGTTCTCTCAAGTTCCACCACCTATTAATTACTTAACAAATAAGATAAACTTTAAGTAATACACTGAAAATTCAAATAAATATTCCAAAAGTCCAATTTTCCATTGTTACTTAAAAAAAACTTTAGTTCATAAAATTCAGTTATTAAAATTTACTCTACTTAATTTTCAGATTATAAATATTTAACACTGTGCAGTATATACATTACTTTAATCTTGGATGCCCAATTCTCTGAAAATTACCATCATCTTGGATACACTGATGCACATGAAACTTCACGAATGATTGTTTATTTTATGTTAACATAAATTTTATTGGAGCTATTATTTCAGTGTCTTTTTTTTGCATGATTCAATACAATGACAAGGAAGTCATGTGTCTGACATTAAACAATCAAATGTAAATAATGGAATTAAATTAGTGTTTTAGACCCGCACAGAAGGAAAAAAACAAACTCTAAAATAAGTTTTTAGATCTACTCTTCACCAAAATATTAAGTGCTTGTTTGGTAGAAGGAATTTGTGCAAAATATATGGTTTTGGTCTAAAATTTTTAGCCCAACCCATGTTTGGTAGCTTTTGGTATGGAACAACAGTAAAGAACCATCTGCACCAAATCTCCAATTTTACGCACCATCTCAATAGATGGTTTTGAGGGAGCGAATACTGTTTCAGCCATATACACCAAACCATCTCACTCCATGGTGTGTCATTTTGGAGTTCCATCGTCTGAGCCCATCCATTGAAACATACCCTATATCTGAGAGAAGGAGGAGGTGGCGAACCCTAGATCGAGAGAGGAAGGAGGCCATAAACCCTGTACAAGCTCCGTGTCTCGCAACAACACGCAGGTAATAGTGCTCTCTCTCTCGTTTGTGTTTTTTGTGTAAGGAAGCTCCTCTCTCTCTTCCAATTTTGAGTTCCTTTTGCTTTCTATATAGGGATTCTTGTATCGATCGTACTGCGTAAAGCTCTCAAGCCCTAGATCGCAACAACACGCAAGTAAATCTCATATCTTTCTCGTTTGGGGTTTCGATTTTGCATAAAGCTTCTCCCTCTCCCTCTTCCAATTTTGAGTTTTTTCCTCTGTTGTTTCTATAGGGTTTCTTGTACATCTATATTTGTTAAAATGTGTGTGAATTGGGGATTTCTTGTACGTCTGTGGTTTCGAATTTGTATATTTTCATAGACTGAAATATATTATTGAGAAAATATGAGAACAAATTATAGAAAATATTTATCCAATAATCTATGAACTGCTACTGAATTTATATATTTATATATATTTAAATATATAAATCCCCTTTATGTCTCGTTTGGGGTTTCAATTTGCCATAAATCTACTCCCTCTCTTCCAATTTTGAGCTTTTTCCTCCGTGCTTTCTATAGGTTTCATTGTATATCTATATTTGTGTCTGTGTGTGAATTGATGATTTCTTGTACTTTTATATTTTTGTCTGTGTCTGTCTGTTGTTTTGAATTTGTATATTTCCATTGAGTGAAATATATTATTTAGAAAATGTGAGAACAAATTACAGAGAAATAATCCAGATTCTATGAACTGCTACTGAATTTATATATTTATATATATTTAAACATATATTCAGGTAATAGTGCGAATGCATATATTAATTCATAGAATATAGCATCACAAATATTAGAAGTTATTTGAACTGCTTCTGAATTTGGTTGTTACTGATTTGCTTACTGATGGTTCATAGCTTCCTTTTTGCGTGCTAAATTTGGTTGCTATTAATTTCATGTGGTATATGGTTGTTTTTATATAAGATCTCATGCATGATTAATATTAGGTTTTGGTCCAAAGAGAGTTCAATTTATTGTGTCTTTGATTTTATGTATGGTTGCTTGCTTTCTTTGTAGTTTGGTTACTAGTTTGGTGTTAAGGATTTAGAGCTAAGCTATTAAAATTATATTATTCACAAGCTTTTGGTCTAAAAGATTTTTTTTATATATATAATTAATTAGGACAGATGCATATAATTATTGAGTAATATTTATATATATATATATATATATATATATATATTTTTTTTTTTTTTCCTTAGATGGCCACTGAAGCTAATAATGTTGAGAATGGTTTCGGAGCATACCAAGTGGCAGACGAAAGTCTTCCTGATAAGAGAGATTTGTGGCCTGAAGAAAACACAGTTTACTTTATGAACAAAATGGATGAAGAAGTGAAGGCAGCTAATAGTGCAGGAAAGAGTTTTAATCAAGTGGGATGACGTAATTTGGAAAAGGCAATGCTACAGTACACTGGAAAACCCTACACTATTCCCCAATTTAGGAACAAGATTAAGTGGTTGCGTCGAGTTTATAATGAGTTCAAAAAACTCTTGGCCCAAACTGGAATAGGCTATGGTCATATGACTGGTAAGGTCATACTCGACGAGGAGATATGGGATAGGATGACTAAGGTTAGTATTACTACTTAACATTAAATCATCAAAGTTTTAGTTAATTTTTCTAAAACTGTACTAATAACATGAAATTAATAACGGTGTAGATTATAGAAGGTTGCAACACTTTTAAGAAAAAAAGATGTCTCTATTACCCCCAATTGCAAAACATATTTGGAGGGAAGGAAACAACTGGGAGTTTTGTCGGCCTTCGACTAGGATACCCCCATCCGTTCCAGGGTCCTTCTCCTGTGAACCTCCAACCTGGTTCGAATTTATCCCCGATGATGATGAGGTTGTATACATTCCATCCCCGCCACCTGTTCCAAAGAAATCCAAAAAGGATGGCGTTATTGCCACCGTTGCTTCTGCTTTGATGTCCACATGGAATGATGTCACAAATAAGCTATGTGAAAGTAACACTGAAAACATAAACAAGTTGATTGCAGCTTTGGGCACCCAATCTTCATCATGTAATGCTAGATCCCACCATGTGAATGAGGATGGGGCTACCTCCCCACACCGTTCAGACAAAGGCCCAAACAAGTTGTTCCATTAGTGCAATGAGATTTTGAAGGGCATGGATGGAGTGGAGATGACACATTACATCCGGGCCACTAAGGCCCTACATGACTCATCGACATGGAAGGAGTTCTTTATGGCTAGTTCAGATGAGATCATACGTGCTTGGTTGAAGGAGATTTGAGCTGCTTGGGTGCGTTGGTGATAGAGACTTATGTCTTTAGGTCTAGACTTTTATTTGGGATGAACTTAAGACTATATTTGATTTGGAGAGCGTTACTGATTTTATTTGGTATGAGTGTAAAACTATGTTAACATAAGACTATATTTGATTTGGATGTGTGAAACTTGGAGACTATATTTGATTTGATTTGGATACTTTGCTTTAATACTGCTACTGCACTTCAATTTCAATACTGCACTTCAGTACATCTACATCAATATTGATTTTGATGTGCTTAGGTGCGGGAATGATCTACTGCAATAGTTATAGTTTTACTGCTATATCAATACTACTACTGAGATCCTGTGCTTTCATGAGTAGGCTACAAATTTGTTTTGAAATTCTTGATGAATAACTACTATAGTTATTGTTCTATTGCTATATCTATTTTTCTACTGCTATATTTACTGCCAAAGATATGGTCCAAATTATATTGTTGTGCCATAAAGCAAATACCCTGGACATGATTAATTTAAATGTGAATTTTAAAATGTCTATTGAGTAACATGTGAAGTTCCAATACTTTTGTACAATGTTCCAAGTAATGTTGCAGGTTTCATTGAAGCATACAAAGTATAACAAATCTACAACATTGATATTAGCAACTGGCATTGAATTTGTTATTTCCATTACTCTGTTTTGCGATTCTTTGAATTTCAGTGGCGATGAAAAATTTCAGCTGGTTTTATTGAATCACGTCAGAAGCTTATATAACATTCCCAACGGGCAGGAATCGGTGGATATAATGAAGATTATATTAGCTGAGTATTCGAAGCATTACAATAAGACTCTTTGTAGGGATTCTGTCTTAACTGGGCACAACTATGTGGTTGAGATCCTGGAAGGTTGAACATAAAAGTTTTCATACTACTCTGTGAGGAGCTCAAAAGTCTAGGTCTTATACACTCGAGACATTTAACCGTGCAAAAACAAGTAGTTATATTCTGATTAACGTTATCCCACAACGAGAGAAACCAAGTTGTAGCTGAACGATTCTAACACTCGACCTGGACGATTCACAAACACTTTCATTTTGTGCTAGACATGGTTGTTGAATTGGGGAGCAAAGTTATTGTTCCACCCGATTTAAGTGTTTGCCCAATTGAGATCAGTGGTAATTCCAAATTCTGGCCCTATTTCCAAAATTGTGTGGGTGCACTCGATGGCACGCATGTCCATGAACATATTCCTCTAAATGAGCAAACTCCATATCGTGGAAGGAAAGGGGATACAACACAAAACGTCTTGGCAGTTTGTTCATTCGACATGAAATTCACTTATATCCTCGCAAGATGGGAAGGGTCTGTTCATGATTCACGAATTCTAAATGAGTGTTTGGCAGATGATTCATTACAATTCTCAAAGCCACCCCCATGTATTTTTGCTACAACGATAACGTTCATTATATCCTATTATATTAATTGAAGCTTTAATAGTAATTGTGAAACTAATTTGTATACATTAACACCATGGTAGGTAAGTACTATTTGGTGGATTCAGGCTATGCCAATCGCGGTGGATTTTTGGCTCCATATCAAGGTCATCATTATTATTTGCCAGACATTCGTAGGGCAGGTGGGATACCTCGCGGTCGCGAGAAAATGTTCAATTATGGGCATTCCTCATTGAGAAATGTGATTGAACGGGGTTTCGGTCTTCTAAAGATGAGGTTCCCTATACTAAGGCAAATGTCTGGTTACAAGTACACAGTGCAAGTATCGATCGTGATTGCTTCTTATGCACTTCATAATTTCATTCGGATTTAGGCTATGCCTGATACTTTTTTTTTAAACCACCTTCTGAAGCTTCATCGTCATCCCAAAATGAAGATGCGGATGACATTGACAATGAAGTACCACAGGATCGTAACACAAATGTCATGGATTAGATTCGCAATAGTATTGTTGAGGAAATCTATGGTTCTACACCAACGACTTGAAATTCATTTGCATGTGTTGTACAGTAAGTTTGATGGTAGAAGTGTCAATGTCTTAGTAAGCTTTTTTTCATGTAGTTTTTTACTTTTGTCTTTGTGGTTCTTTTCTTCTGAGTTGCTCAAGACTTTGCTTTAATCTTATGCACTCACAAGCTTTGTTTTTTATGTGTGTTGATGCATACTTGTGATATTTGTTACTAATTTAAAATGAGTTATCATGGACCAGATGTTTTTTATCATTATTTTTCTGGTTATGATTTTGTCTAGACTTTTATTAGAGATAGAACCTGAGTTAATGGATGGATGAATAAGTTGAGTCTGATGTGGTTGATGCAACTTGTTCACAACAGTGACATTATGATAAGACTCATTGCAGTATGGTGAAATTGATGCAGCATGGATGAATAATAAATTGAATAATTTTTGCAATATGATGAAATATTATTATTCAATATTAACATTTTTTGTAAAAAAAAATTAATCCTTAATGTATTTTTATTTTTATTTTTTATTTTTTAAAACATATATATTTACAAAATGTTATTATAAATAAATAAAATATCAAACCATTCCAAGTTACCAAATATGTTTTGATTTCAGAATTTCAGCTCATATCAATTCTACCAAACATGGTTTGATTTTTCAGTTTTATTTTTTCTCACACCAAAACCATCTACACCAAACATGGTTTCAGTTCAGAATAAAACCATACTAAACCCAACCCAACCCAAACAAATCCAAACCAAAACCAAAAACCAACACCGCACCGGTTACCAAACAGGTATTAAACGAAAGAAAGTCAAAACCTTGTAATTTTTTACCCTTATATATTTCACATATTTGCAATTTATTTTATTTTTTACTCCCTTCATCCCAAAATAAGTGTTCACTTTTTCTCTTTTCCTTGTTCCAAAATAAGTGTTCACTTTTGAAAAGTCAAAACACTTTATTTGGTCAATTTACCAATTTAACTTTCAACCATTAAAGTTATAAAACATATACACTATAAACCATCACATCACTATGGTGGGATCATGGATAAAATTGGTATTTTATTCACTAACACTATAACAAAAGTCATCTTATTAAAAAGTTAGACCTATAATTTGAGACGAAGGGAGTATTTTTTATTTCATTAAAAAGCGAAAAAGGAAAAACATTAATGAAAATAGAGGGGTCCGCCACATACATCTAATCTGACACGTTGCTAAGTTGAACACTCAATTAGCTCTAATCTAATGAAATTCGATACTACTGCAACACCACAACCAGAAAATGAGCTATAAAGAAGAAGGAACCGAGTCGGAACTCAGCCCCAAATGGGCCGAGTTAACTCGAGAGTGCCTGATCAACATCCTCTCGCGCCTCGACCTGGAGGAGCGATGGTGCGGAGCCATGTTCGTCTGCAAATCGTGGCTCGACGCCTCCACAGACCCTTGTCTCTACTCCGTCTTCGATCTCGAAACTCACTTCGAATCGTCCACCGAGTCACCTCGCTGGTGGACACCAGCATTTGAGTCAAAGATCGACGCCATGCTCCGATCTGTCGTCGGTTGGAGCAACAGATCTCTGACTCAAATTCGGGTCAGACACTGTTCTGATCGATCCCTCACTCTCGTAGCTGACAGGTTTGTCAAATTTTTTAGGACTTGGATTCAATTAATATGTTAAAGGAGTTGCTTGGACATGTTTGAATTTTAATTTGAAATTTCTTTTGGTTGATTGTCGTGCCTGGGTTTTGAATTTTTTAAATTGGGTTTCGTTTTGATTGCTTATTTCATTTTGAAAAATTGTTTTATTAATTTATTTTCCTTGAATGTGGTTTGGTTTTGTTGATACCTAAATATACAATAAATTACAGAAGAAAGCAGGTTAAAAGATTCAGTCACTCAGCTCATCTTTCAAAAGAAAGAAAACATAAAAAAAGATTCAGTCAAGGGCATATCCTTAACCAAATAGTAAAATTCGGTTCTGCTTTATTTTATTTTTGTTTGACTATCTGATCTTCAAGTTGGGTTTTTGCTTTGTTTTCCTTTGATTGCATAACAGTTGCTATTGTATGGTAGATGGAGGCTTGAAGTTGTGAAATTGGTTTTGATATTTATATATGCATTTCCAATTGTTGCACAATAGAATTGAGTTTTGTGATGGAATTGGGTTTGTCTTTTTATTCAGTGGAGGTTTGAAGTTGTGAAATTGGTTTTGATATTTATATATGCATTTCCAATTGTTGCACAATAGAATTGAGTTTTGTGATGGAATTGGGTTTGTCTTTTTATTCAGTTTCCACTTCCTGTCATTGATTTTTGTATGTTGTAGGTTGGATCTACAATGATGATTATGACTTACTAATTGAGTTTGGTTTTTCAAATCTGTAGTGACTGTTGCATCATGGTTATGGTCAGGTTCAGATGACAAAATGGTTCTTGCCTATTGCCTTACTACCCTTGTTTTTTCCAAGGATATGGGTTTTTTTGCAAATGAACTTTTGCATGTCTACTCTGATTCCATAAATTATTCAATTTGCTCATTTTAATCAATTAATGTCGGGATTCATATACCATAATTTATTGCCAGTGTTGTTTGAGATTGAATGATAAAATTGGATTCTTTTTCTAATCAAACCTTTAGGTGCCCAAGCCTCGAGGTTCTTTCTATCAAGAGCTGCCCAAATGTTACTGATGCTTGTGTTGCTAAGATTGCTTCTGGGTGTCCTAAGCTCAAGGAAGTTGACTTCAGCTACTGCTACGAAATATCACATCAATCTATGGCTTTATTAGGAAGGAACTGCGGTAACCTTAGAATTCTGAAAAGGAACCTGATGAATTGGTTGGATCCTTCACAACACACAGGAATTGTCCCAAAGGAGTATCTGGATCGGTGCCCTCAGGATGGGGATTCGGAAGCTGCTGCAATTGGAAAATTTATGCCCCTTCTGCTGCACCTTGAACTTCGATTCTCCAAGTTATCCGCCCAAGGCCTTAAATTGATTTCTCAAGGGTGTCTGAACATTGAGTATTTGGATCTATCGGGGTGCACAAATGTGACAAGCCGGGATATTGCAAATGCATCATCTAGTATGAGGCATTTGAAGAATATCAAGAAGCCTAATTTCTACATCCCTAGATCAGTCTTCCACACGGAGAGATATGGCCATTGGAAGTTGTATGATGAGCGATTCCAGACAGATATCTTCCGTATTTGATCAGTCAAGCGAGAAACTAAAATTGTTCAGCAATTAAGTGATTGTTAATGGACAATCCTTTGTAAATATCATGTTTATGCTTGTTGGTAGAGCTCTGTTGAGGATTTGACGAGCGTCTGCATCACTGTCTCCTATATCCGCATACAATATGGGTTGCTTTGTTAAGAAGTACCTTTTGATGTTTGGTTCTCATATATAAGGTCATCACTATAGTTAATACTTATTTGGTTGAAAATCCTTATGTTGTGTTTCCTACTTTATCTCGGAGTTGGGCATTTCCTTGTGGATTTTCAGTTCTTAGAGCTCGAGGTTTATTGTCTTGTGGGATATTAAAGTCGATTGTTCGGTTTCCTCTCATTTTTTCCTAAACAAAGAATATATCATCATCTCTGAATATTTTATTTATTGAAGGCAATATGAGCGAATCTTCTACCGTCAATGTATGATTATGATAATAAAAAAATAAAAACTGAACGTTATGTGCAATTTGAACTCTTCTGTTGTGTTTTCTATAGCTCTTTGTTATAAATGTTACTCTCTTGATCTGCACTTAATAATTGCTTGATATCATAATAGGCTTATAAAAAGAAGAAAGAATACAAGACTCCACAGTGCTTAGTATAATAGATGAAACCACTTATATTACTATTCCGAAATAAATCATAATACAAAATATACTTTAGTTGGTAAATTATGATGTTTTATGATCAAAACCGCCCCCATCCCGTCTTATCTGCCCCGTCTTCCCCCGTTTACTAAACAATTTCAAGGCGAAGATGTGAGTAGCTAAGTTGAATGAGAATGGAGAGAGAGATTGCAATCCCCTTCCCAACCTATCCAGTATGGAATCAGCCCAGTAATCAAAAGATCTAGTACGAGAATAACACAAGCAAAGGGTAACAGAGGATGAACCAAATAATCACGATTTCTTTCAAGTTTTTATGTGCAAGAAAATGACATTTAGATTGGTATACTAGTAGGCACGAAAAGATTAGAGCAAGAAAACAGAGAAAAGGCCGTGACTAATAAGGGAACACATTTGCAGTGAAGATATATGCACTCGAACCGCTGGTGATGTTGTGGGAGTTGTTCTACTACCTGTACCTGCAGCTGGAACAAAGCGTACCTTCCTCTTGATTTCTACTCCAAACTTCCTATGGTGGAAGCCACCATCTAGGGGGGGTGGTTTCCCCTGTTGCCGTGGGTGGCTCGGAATTCGAGCCGATGGCCTGGAAACATCTTCATGAGCTGAGCTCGGAAAAGATTGAGATAGTAGGAGGGTTATGCATAACACATAAAGTAAGAAGAATCTTGGTTCAGTCATGTCTGTCAAACAAAGGATAGTTTTCTGGAGAAGACCTACCCAAGTTGAGTGGACTATGTAAGAAGTATCTAAAGAGATTTGCATTAGTCGTGGTGGTTGGGATGACCCAGGAATGAATACACCAAAAGCTTGACAGGTTGTCTTGCACTAAGTGGCGTCGGTATTTTTATAAAGTTCCTCTAAAACTCTAATTATCAAGTGGATTACGCATGGGACACCACCGGATTGATTTATTGAAAATGACCTTTTTTTGGTCCCTATAAAGATGTATTATTGGGGAGAACAGTGCTGCAAAATGTATAGATAGACATTTTTCTTGTGAAGTAGCTTAATTCGGAAAGATAAGAGCGGATGCCCGATCATCAAAGAAATAAGATAAAGACAGCATCCTAGTAGAAAAAGTCAAGCCGTCCGAAAAGCTAAGGAGAAAACTTTGCCACAACTTGTAGAATTGGACAAAAAAAGGTTGTAGTATAACAATTGAATACTAGGAACAAAGGTAACCGACAAGAACTTGGAACTATTTTGACAATGGACTAGTATGAGTGAAGCTGAGACCATATAAGGGCAAACTGTGTGCCCTCTATCCTTCACTCGTAAAGTTACCCAATACTACGCCCGGAGAACAAGGAAGGTAGAAAGCAGAAACTTCTCAAATTTTTCAACACACGAAAGATGTAATATTACTAGATATTAAAAACTTTTAACCATGTGGCTTACATTGCTGATGCATGCAGTTAGCGGAACAGGTTATTCACAATATCCGGGTTGAGCTTCTGAAGTGTTGAAACCTGAGTCACTTGTTTAGCAACCTCCCCAATCACTCGATCCATGTACAGCACATAAAGTCCGCTCCTGCTTTCCAGGAGATCTAATGCTTTCCGCGCATGAAGAATTGATGTCGCCCACTCTTCAAAGAGCCCTGCGAATCACCACAGAAATTCATTTACCCAGTTGTTTATCACAGTAACTCAGACTTAGACTCCATTTTTTAACATCAAAGAACGAAAGCGCTTCTACATTAGAAGTGACAACTACTAATAATTACACTGCATTTCTTCGTTATAAACTAGGCTTATTGCATCACAAATGCTTCAACTACAGCAATAAGTTGATAGTAGAGCTACAGAGCAATGAAAATATGGTCGATTACCATAGAGCAAAATGGACTCATACTTGTCTCAAAATCTTCAGTGTTTGACCAAGTTAGCAAGTAGTCTGATACTAAAAACTCGATAAGCTGGATCCTGCCACCATATAACAACTGTAAACTTTCCTGAAAACAATAAATTTTACTAATCTTACACAAAGTTGGCCATATGGTTTCAAATTTAAATACAAGAGTCCACGATGGGCATCAATTCAATGAACTGGATCTTGTCATATAACATTTTAAACAAGGATAAACTAATTACCAAAAAAAATCAAAAGAAGAAGCTATCTTGAAAACATCAAATTAATGACTGATATGCTATTGGCTTGAATAAATGAGAATAACTAGAAGACAGAATGTTAGCAGCAATCATACTCGGCATGTATGTGGAGATGGTTAGAAAGTGGATAGGAGGGATCTAGGGGCTGAAACATTAACCTTAAGCCAAAATCTTTGATGGAATAGATATCAGGATACTCAACAATGACAAACTTCAGTAACAGAGGGCACAGAAGAAAGGTTACGTTCCCCGTAAAAGAAGAAAAGAAGAGTCAACAAGGAGACGGTAAATGCCAAATCAGGTGAAGAAGCATCAACATTGCCAGAGGATTTTGGGGGAACACTATTAAAAGAAGCATTCGATACAGAAGGTTACAAGTTATACCTCGAAAGGCACCAAGGGGTGAGAATGGTTGAGGAGTAGAGAGGGAGCGGGTTACCCTCACATGACCATGGAATGGGTTATTCTCCAGAGGGGAGGGGAGGTCTTCTTTTTTTATGAGTTGCAAGCCTTTTTAATAGATGAAGTCACATCTGAAAGACAACCAATGAGAATATGAGATGGGCCATGTCTCCAGAGTGATTTCATTTCAAGAGTTTGCAACATGTCTCATTGGCTCCACCTCTGTCTTCAAGCATGTAAATAGCTGCTCACTAGAAGTGATAATCCACAGGTATAAAGAAAATGAGTACACCTGTGGTGACTCCAATATGCATGTGGTGACTATACTGAGATCTCCTGCAACATAAATTTTATTCAGCACTGCCCACCAATTCATACCCTCCCCAAGTGACGTGTCATAATGTATTAATATTAATAATAACTGATGTAGCTAATATGTGGTAAGGCCAGAATCTTATACCTATAAACAGCTTTAGGATAATACCAAAGAACATATGCGGGTAGAAATAGGATCAAGGCAGCACCATAATAACAATATCCATTATGTATAACAGAACAACTGGATAAAGATATATATATATATATATATATATATATAATAAAATAAAATAAAATAACTATAGTTAAGGACCCCAGATGAAAGAAGGATAGTAGATGGTAGTAAATAAAACGTTTTAAATGAAATCAGCCGAATTGAACTTCAGTACGAGTTGCATATACTGAAACGTTATAAACTTCATACTTTGCAATACAAGGATTGTAATCTGGTGAAAAACCGAAGCACAGAAATTTTAGAATGAATAAAGAACTGCAGCCTAATAAGCAGAAAATCTCCATAAAGGAGCTTTCAATCAATGAAGAGTAATTTTGAAACATAGAGTGCCATATGAGCACTGCAGGAAAAAATGTAATATGATTGCCAGATCATTCAAGTTCAGTCTCCAAAGAGAGAAATTTACATGAATGTATAGGATCCATTGAGTAAATATAACTGAAAATTTTATGATTTCAAAGCACTTACATCAGGTACATGCAACTATGCATGTTGGGAAAAGCATCATCAAATGGATCTATAAATAGCAAACTTTCTGCTAATGCAGAGATTCTTTGAGAAACTGAAAGTAACACTCGCTGTCCAACAAAGGGTTCACTTCCAAGCTTACGAATTATGTGCTGAACATAGAGTTGGGCATCAGTATCAAATTGATGTAATTCTGAAAAAGATATTGAAAACAGAAACAAAAGACTATTCAGGGCAGTTGATATCGGATTGAAAGGAAATAAATGCAACAATAGTATGGTGATTAAGTTAAAGAGAAAAGAGGGAAAAGGAAATTACAAAAACAAGTGTGGTATGACATTTTCTGCAGCTATGGACCCATGCAAAGCAACCCCCCCTACCCCCCAAAAAAAGAAAAAAAACTCAGATTGAATAAGAGTTGGACTATGTCCGAAGTCGTGGCCCTGCAACTATTGTTTATAAACCAAAAAAAAAAAACTGCAGAAAATAAAAAAATTAATTGTAGGAAATAGTTGAGAAACTACAAATTCTTGAAAGAGAACGTTTTCTTTTATTGATTTATACAGAATAGAAAAGGTATACGAGTCTTTTTGCAGTAGTGTTTAGAGAAGATTTTGATCCACGTACCAAAACAAAATACTGAGAACTTTTGACTTAGGAACTTTTAATTAACTTCAGATCACCAAAATTATAGTATTTATGTAAGATACAAATTTAAAATCAGAATAATAAGGCAACTATCCAGTGCTATAGCAGGGTGCTGTAAGGGAAAATCTCAAATTACAAAGGCCTTAGCTGTTTGCTAGACTACCAAGCATGCAATTTGTTCGACCATGAAGTATGGTGAACTGCATATTCGGAAGAAGGCATGACCAGAATAGAAAAGGGGTATGTCGTCTTCAAACTTATTTATCTAACTACTATGACAAAAGAGCTAATAAAAAATTAAACAAAGAATATATACATCCAAATTTTTACCATCTTCCTGTAAGCTAGTACACATTCTCCTAACCAAACGCACAATTAAGTTGCTGACAAGTCCTTCAAGTGATTCCAAGTTCTTTCCCGTTGAAGTAAGATTCTTCAATGCAGCTTCACAATAAAGCATGATACACCATTAAAAGAACATGAAACAATAAGAAGAAAAATAAACTCAAGTGACTGGTCTTCTCTTGGTCTAGTGGATTTGGGTCATAATGCCCAATCTCTAGTCCAAGGTTCAAGACTGGTAGAGAGAGAAAAAAAAAACTCAAGTGTCTATGACCAGTGATGGCCCATGCTGCAGCCCTTTACTGTAAAGCCAATTTTAAATAAAAGCAGAAATGAAATTCATTGACACGTCCTTGAAAACAAACAGAATGAAGGCAACAGAAAACGCAAACCATTGAATAAACTGAGATAGTACAAAAGAAAGCCATCCAGTATAAAGAAGGAAACAATCACTACCTAGAATGAAGTCTGCAGCTTGGTGTGACCAATTTGCAAAATTGGCCTTCTCCACCTGCAAAACAGAAATTGAAAATATGTTTTCAGAGTATGAAGTGCAAACGGCAGAAGGAAAGCAGATAATGTAGTCCGGGAGTAATGCACTCTGACAGGAGAAACAGTGTCACAAAGCTCCACGAGATAATCAACCGAGGCTCTAAGCTGTTCTGTTTCATTTTCAGTGTTATAATCTGCAATTATAAAGAATACCTCAAAAACAAAATCGTTAAAAAATGAAATTGTATATTTGTGCTTAAACTACTGAAACACTGACATGTGAACTTCCACCTTTACCCAGCACATAATACTTTTCCGAGTCAGAGGCAACACCATAATCTCATAAAATTACAGTACATGTTTTAAGCAATCATAAAAGCTAGATATTATAACAAGGATAAGGAAATTGTACTGAACTTTCAAAGCACTATGGTGTTTAGTACAAATAATAAAACTTCCAAGTAAACAAAAAAGCAAGTGATACCAGTATAAGTAAGTAATTGATATACCAAAGGAAGGTTGTGGCTGAGTCGAAACATGTGTTCTTCGTCTCCTTCTTTCATTGATTCGAACTGAAATCAAAAGCATTAAGTTCTGAAAGCAACGTACATGATATAGGAAAAGAAGATGAAGATTATGTAGAGGAGCGAAACTGAAATGTAACCTTGTCTGAGAAATCTCCGGCGCAATACATCATTAAATCTGCGATCACAGGCGTCTCCAAACGGATTAGGGCCGAAATTGCCCAAATTATCGAAGAAATAACACTTGCAAGACGCACTTGTCGGGAACAAATCACAATGTAAACCATCTATAACACAGAAGAGATAAAACAATATTACTAATTCAAAGCTCATTAACAACACGGCGTAAGATACAATCACTACATAAATATGTATATATAGAGATACATATATATATACATGTATATATATAGAGAGAGAGAAGAGGATTAGGTACCTTCGGCCTGCTTGAGATCTTGTCTGAGCCTGAGAAGCTCTTGTTTACGCTCCTTCGCCTGAGAAGTCCATCAATGATGATTTGAAATTAGGTTTTCAGATTCGATGAGAGAGAGAGAGAGAGAAAATGGATGGAAGAGAAATGGACCTTGCGCTTCCATTTTTGAGCGTCGGATAGAGATAGAGCGGAGGATGAAAATGGAATATCTGTAGAGCTAGGGTTTTGGAGTAGCTTTGAACGAAAAAGTGCGACTGCAATTGCCAGCTTCAGCGATTCATTCGAAGAAGTGCCGCTCTCTCTTTGCTGCTGCTCCGATGATGACATTCTCCTCTCTCTCTCTCTCTCTCAAATACGCGCGAGTTTTTGAATCGCTCTTACTCAAACTCTGTTAATAATGTGCGTGCGAGCTTGCTACAGCTATATATACATACATATATATATATATATACACGCACACATAAAGCTTTCACCTCGCGACTATATTAGTACATAATTAATAATTATTACTGCAGGATTTTAAGATTCATCTATTAGATTACATTGATTAAATTGTAACTCTATTTACGCTTATGCAGTCAATAGGAGTCCCAATTTTGATTCACAACCGTCTAACTTTTGTGAATGACCTCAGAGAAGCTATTTAGTTTTTCAACCCAGTGTTTTCACATTTTTGGCTATTCCGGTACATGCTACATTGTGTGTGTGTTGTGGGGGGCGAATGGATTTTGCTTTTAGTACCAAAAGTGAAATGAAAAGAATTTTCAGGAAATTGACCTCCAAAGTGGTGGTTTTCACCAATATCTATAACGCGAACAAACAAGAAAAACTTTGATGCCAACACAGATGGCATTTAATTGCAAATTCCCAGTAAACGGAGGATTTGTTTGCAACAACAGAAACTGGTACGACTTTTAAGTTTAAGAGACTCGGAATGAGCCAAAACTATTCTCAAAAATACAAATCAAACATGCTCAAACTATTTCCTTTATCTACCGAAATAATCCAACAAGGAGTGCTTAACATTTCAGATTCCAGCAATATCTACAACACCATTCATTGCATTCAAATAAAAGACTCCTTTATATATCGACCAAATCTAAAACACGCAAAACCCTGCAAGAGGACTCATAGATGTTCAAGACAACAAAACGGAAAGTTATTTATAACCCAAAATTCTATTCTCCTTTAACGGTAATGAGATGGTAGAGCTATGTCCTTTATGAACTTGAACAGTAAATAACTCGTTCAGATAAAAATCAAAACAAATTAACAAAACAAAAAACTAATCAAATACAAAACAACTAGGTCCCATATGAGGCAGCTCGTACAAGCTACTTTGGCATATGATTAGCCACGCTCAGAGTGCAAAAATCTCTTTGATGAAGACCCCAGTATGACCTCCGACAATATACAGTAAAATCACCTGTTCTCAACAGCTCCACCCTTATCACCCAATGTTACTACAGTTGTGCTCGACTCAAATGGGTGTGTCCAAAGGTGCATTTGTGAAAAGTGAAAATGATGGCAACATTCCATTTATGAAATTACAGTTGTTGAAAATAATCCAAAATGATACAAAACCTCGCATATCTAGGTTCGCTAGAGTAGGCTCTCGCAGGCCTCAATATCTGACACTTGAGAATCCAATATCCCTTCTCCAGTAGAACTGGAAGTGGTAATCCTTATTGCAGCTGCAAATATTGCTTTCTGAAACATATCATCCTCCACCTTCTTTAGAACCTCTTTCAACACCTTAAAGTCCAATCCACCAGCCAAAATTAGTTTCCCGATAACCTCCCCAAAATTATTAGGTGCTTTAGGTAAATCAATGCCAATATCATCCAATGTCGAACCATACAACAAACATCCAGTTCCTATGTCCCTAGCTGTGAGGATCTTCTTGCCAAGCAAGTACTCCAGAAGGTTTGCAACTGGCTCCACGAAAGGTGGGCTTTTCTCGAGTGCCAGGGCAATGGCTTCTTTGACAACCTCGGGGTGGTAAGCTGGAGAATTCAATTCCTCCACACACTGTAATGCCTCATCCAACATCCGGACATTAAAATATTCCTCCAGAAGAGAGAGTGTTTTTCTCCGAAGTGCATCCTGATTCAAGCTAGCTGCAGAAGCCATGGGTTTCTCAGCAACTGGAAGCGTAGACAAAGCTGGAGCAGGTTTGGAAGGGGCAAGGACTTGGGATGCAGGGTCCACACCAGAGCCTAAGTTAGGTGAACGGACAGGGTTGCCACCACTGCCTTGTAACAGTGCACTAGTCCTGCCACTTACAAGACCACCACTACCCTGAGGAAGAAGTTTTGAGGTTAATAATGTAGACCTGCCAATCACTGGTGGCTGGACACGTCCACCGGACTGGATAGTTGAACTATCACCTCTGGACCGGGACCTAGGAACTTCCCAATTGTCATTATCAACTCCGGGCATCCCAGGCATCTTCCTGGTTCCTGGCATTCCCGGCATCATACCCCCAGATCCAGGACGGTTAATGGGGAAGCCCTCAGGACTGATACTCCCTGGACCACCAGAAACAACACGACTATTTCTCATGCTCGCTGTAGCTCCAGGACGCAGCCCAAGATTCTTTTCGGCCTCCGAATGGATTTCAGTGATGGTTTTCGCTTTAATCTGTATAGTCAAGGAACAGACTAAAAATATAGACCAACGACAAATCAAATAATAGGGAGTTCATGAGCAAGGAGAGATTACCTCTTCCCTCCTAGGGACCCAGTTATTTGAACGAAGATCGAGAACATTCCGAACCATGAACCTCAGTCGTGGAGCCAGCTGGGGATTTGACGATAATTCTTTCAATCGAGTGAAGTAAATATCATTAATACGCCTTGATTTAGGGCTTTCATCAAGCTGTTTGCCAATGGTGTTGAAGAACTGACATATAGCCTCAACATTTTCCTCCTCTGGACAAGTCTTACTATCATGTCCTAAAAGTTCCTATTTCACATAAAGGTAGAAATAACAAATACTGAAATAAAATAAATAAATAATCCTGCAATACAGGGTTGGGGTGTAAAGATTAGCTGCAACAAGAACCTGAACAATGTGATGAACAATCTTTTCCATCACCATCCTTTGCTTCAAAAGCTCTCCAATTAGACGGATGTTTCCAAGAGTGCGAAGTTTGATCATTCTATCTTTGTCTCTACGTTCCATCTCTTGCTCTGGTGCAGTCATTTGCCTCACTTCTGCCCGTAGGTTGTCAGCACCTTCAAATGCCTCCTGGCAATTATTCAAGAGGACTCGCTTAAAGGTGATTTCTTTCCCTCCTGGTTCATCAGGTGGGAAGGGGGGCAGCTTTTCATTGAGATAGGAACACAAAAGAGCATACATTGGGCAAAATGTGGGTTCCAGCACGGCCTTGTCAAATATTAAGGAAATTATTCCCTGCACTAGCAGTAACAGCATTAGATTTTACAGCAACAACAACAAAATCAACATCATTATAGCAGAATTACTCCCCAACACTAGCAAAATTAACCCCCCCCCCCCCCCCCCCCCCCCAACCCCAAAAAAAAAACATATATATATATATATATATATATATCAGGCATCAATCCGTAATCCGTATAGAAAAGTGGAACCTTTAGAATATCAGCTGATGTGATCCCAGATTCAATTAGCTGATCCTTGAGAAGATCGAACTTCTCTGGGGTTAGCTTGTTGAGTATGCTGCAAGTCAAAAAAAAAAAAAAAGAAGATATTACTCGACATAAGTTTTTGGCCAGAAATGCAAGTTATCTAGTATTATTTATTTGTTTATATATATATATTTTCCAATCATCAATTAGAAACTGCTGTCAACTGACAGGGTTGCTGTTCTGCATGGTAGTTTTCAGAGCCAGGATTTCTTTTTTCTTGTTATTTTTTTTCATATGAGCAGGAAATGCCCAGTCAGGATACAATACAACATTCATAAGCCATATTAAAACCCACAACTTCCAAGTTAATTTTCATCACATCAGTAAATATGTAAAACCACGTCTGGAGTATAGCTATGATTTTGTGTTACATGGAATTCAATAAATTCTCTATTGTGACTTCGGTAATATATGCAGGAGCAGAGAATCCAACTGTGTCGGGATTTAAACAATGTTCACTGAAAGCTGATGATAGTTCCTATAGGGAAACTACTGTCCATACTCTAGCATCGACACTTCAGTGTTTAGAAGCATCAACACAATATAGCAAGTCATCATCAGATGTTCACATTCACATATCAAAGGAGCATTTAAAATTTAAGGGTTCTCTACTGCCTCCCAGACTAAAAAATTTGGAATTCAATAAATTCTCTATTGTGACTTCGGTAATATATGAATGAGCAGAGAATCCAACTGTGTCGGGATTTAAACAATGTTCACTGAAAGCTGATGATAGTTCCTATAGGGAAACTACTGTCCATACTCTAGCATCGACACTTCAGTGTTTAGAAGCATCAACGCAATATAGCAAGTCATCATCAGATGTTCACATTCGCGTATCGAAGGAGCATTTAAAATTTAAGGGTTCTCTACTGCCTCCCAGACTAAAAAAATTCAGGAATCAATTGTTCCCAAGGTTGTCAATGCAGATCTTAGGAAATCATATAACAAAAATATAATAATAAATTACCCTTTTACTGTCTTTAAGACACGTTCCTTCTCAGAGAGATTCCCCCTTCGAGCAGACCATGGAACCTCAGCCTTAATTAGAGCAGGAGTAGGTCCTACCTGGTTCAAAGACAAGACATGAGTGGATATTAATGCCAAATGGCAACTACACATCCACAAGGGCCAAAATTTGCATAATAAACACACAAAATTCAACAAAACGGAGCCACCTAACATTAACAGCTAATAGATGATATTCATAGAGCTTGACATCAGGAGAGGTAAGAGGAATATTTCAAAAGACAAGGCCAGCTAAACATCCAAAGCTACATTTAATGCTATCTCAATTTTCAAAAGTGTATTTAGTTTGTAGACTTGGAGATCGAGATTGAAATGAGTTCAGTTCTGATCCCCCCAGGATATTGAGGTCATGTTGCCCTTTAATCAGATAAAGCTTCACTTCCTAAAGTTTTTAATATTAAGCATTGCCTCTAAACAGACTTAAGGATGTCAAATCATATATAGCTGCTATTTGGGAGGGGGATTGAATAAATTCAAGAACTGGTGAATGACTCAAACCTTGCTACTGATACTACTGCGTCTCCAACATCACCACCATTACTCATTCTCATGCCACCTCAACTGGGACAACCAAGGGAGCACATTGGTGCCGGTGCAAACTTCAAAGTACCTAAAGGCAAGCTCCAACCAAAAACCTTGGACCACCCATGAGATGATTTATAAATTAGCAAAATGAGTTATTTAAGGCATTCTTGGGGTTTTTTAAGAAAATTTGAGAAAGAATGCTGGATTTATAAGCAAATATGAAGAGTTGTTTAATAACGTTCACCAGTATCACAGTCACTACATAAACTAAAAGTATTATTAGATAAAACAATTTTACATTAAGAAAATCGTATCATTACACTTATATTTTGATTCAGAAATTCATATCCTTGCACGAACATCTTTGACTCTCTTGTTCTCCCACTGACCAAGCTTCGCTGCCAGTGTATTGTTTCTCTCTCTCCCTCCTCATCTTTCTCTTATTCTTCGTCCTCATTTTTACTTTGTTGTTCTTTTTTCCTTCATAAGCCCTAACTAATTTTACTGATTCTCTTCCACAACAAATTCTTTCTTGGGTCTCGTTTTCCTTTTTCCTCTTGTTTCCATGAACTTTCTCTTCTATGGATTCTTAACTTCATTTTTTACTAATGCCATATATATATACACAAGCACACGTGCGTGCACACATACGCATATATATATATATATATATATATATATATATATATATATATACTGCTCTTCACATTTCAAGTACATTCACACACACACACACACACATATATATCTTATTATCAACTGAGTCCATTTCCTAACTCAAAAATTTGTCAGTGTCATGTCATCACGTCCTGTCCCGTACCCGTTTTCATACTTCTTAGTAATTCTCTACCACCTACAAGAGGATAGAACTGCATCGAGTTTCCAAGGAGGATCAGGTTTAAGCCCGCGATTATATTGATACTTCAGAAACAAGTCACAAGTTCCAACTACTTGTCGGGATAAACTGAGTTGCCAGAAATAGTTTTATTGTTCACCAAACAAATCAGAGTCCAAATCTATCAGGTTATCCTTCTAATTTTGCTGACCCAGAACAGAATTTCGACTATCCCTTGTTCCCTTTTCAAATACTGAGAATTTAAAGCTTCAAACATTAAAGGTAGATTGCTCAAAGGCTGTCCTTAAACTACTTTAGTGTCCTAAATTGCAACTTAAATATGAAAGACCGGCTCATTGCCAGGGTGAACAAATCATTGCAAGGACTTGCAAGTTAAAAAGACATGGAAACAAAGATGAGAGGAAAATAAAAATAACAATAAATTCTTCAGCAGTTAGGACTTGGAAACTTAATTGACAAATTGATCCAAGGAAGAATCAAAATTCAAGGCTGCACAATGACTAGGGTAACTTCTAGTAGCCATTAAAAGTTAGAAATGCCTGATGGAAAAATAGTGTCTGCCTATTCACCTGGCGTGCAGCAAAGGATGATGTATAAGGAAACAAGTAGGCACTAACCAAGGTTAACATGGTATGAGGTATCCTTGCTAATTGAACAATTATAAAATTCCACAAACAATCCAGCCTGAAATTAAGTGTTCTTTTTTGGGGACTCTTACTATTTAAGAGAGCATGCATTTAACGCTTCGACATCTGCATTTTCAAAACTATTCCTCATAAGCTTGGATAAAGAAAAATAAGAACCGTCTTTCATAAAATAAAAAGAAAAAGAAAAACAAGAACCGACTATAATTTAGGAGGAAAGTTTCTTTCTTTTTTTTAACACGGGACATACAAGAGGAATACTTATTCTGTGATATCCCAAAAGGAAATAGGAACACCTATTTTAGGACAGAGAGAGTAAGAAGGAAACAGAACAATTGAACTGTTGCATCAAAGATGCGTCATGAAAATCATTGAAACCCACCCACCACTAAACGTAATAAATAAATAATAAAATTATATCAAGGTACAAAAATAATTCTGCAAAGACTAATTTGTGTTACCCCTTGGCTAGAAGAGATCTGTGTCCGTCCAAATTGGTTTTGGTCAAATCGACCACTGAACTCCTTATTCTCGCGAATAGCTTCCCAGGACCTCTCTTCTCCGGAGGTAGGAAATTGTGCAGAGCGACCACGCCAGTCACGGTTGTCTGGTTCGGAATAACGTCCCTGAGTTTGATTTTGTAGCTACAAAAGGAGAAATGTCAGAGAAGGTAAGACAATTAAAATATCCAACAGAGAAACAACTTTAAGCAAAAACAATACATAAAAATATATATTCTGCTAATACAATTGCTCAGGAACTTTAATTATCCCCTTAGAAACACTTAACATAAATTTCACTTTCCTACTAGCTTCAACTATTACCCCAGCTCTGGGCCCCTTTTTCTGGAATGCACTCTAGGTCTAGGATAATCGTAACCATGTATATATAGAAATACATCTCGATTCTGTCCTCCCCAACTTCACTTAGCCTCATCCCCCTCCACTGGGTATTTTAGTGGTTGGTTCTATAGAAACTGGATGACCCTATGCTTCAAAGACGCATAAAAATCTAAACTTGTAGCACCAGATAGATCAGTTTGGTCATACAGCCCCAGCTCGGCACCCCGGAAAGAATTTAAATACATATATACACACTAAAAGCATCAAAGTATAACAGAAACTCACAGTACTTTCTCCACGAACCCAGTTTTGATCTTCACTGAAAAATTCAGCTTGAACTTCTTGTTTGACTTTCAGAATGTCCTCGGGGATATCAACAACCTATAAAAAAAATAAGCATAATCAAATTACAAGGTAATATTGATATATATATGTAAACAAAGGATAATTTGTTTGCCTCATATGACAATTAAGAACAGTGCTGGTAAGAAAAATATGCAAAATATATGGCAACCATTACCAGTTATGCTATTCATTCAGGAAGAAAATTAAGCATCATTGGAAAGGATTGTCCGAGGCAATAAATATATACATGAATAAAAAAGGAAAAATACGCTTCTTTGTGCACCCCAAAGTGGGGGAAAGTTGTGTAAATGTCCATGAGAAAATCAAGGAAACAAATAAAAGGACATAAATACAAGGGAAAGGACAAAGAAAGAAAAGTATGTATTGAATAGGAAAATAACAAATTACAGAGTTCCATTTTAATTTGGTAAATGACAGATAAGGACACCACAGTGAATAAGGCAAATGGCAGGGGTAATATAAGGAATATCCGGAAAACTATAAAGACATATCTAATCCGCTTCTCCTTTTCCCTGTAATTTATCACAATACGGACAACAACCAAGCAAAAAAGGTATTTACAAGCTAATAGTAACATCTCCAATGCCAGAATGTCACTAGGCTTTTATTCTATATAACACTCACTAAAATGCATTAATAAAATTACCTCTCTGAGTTGTAGTAATTGGTCTCGAGTGTACCGAACACGCTCACGACCCTCAATCCAAGAGTCTCCAGTCTATGAAACCAAAGTACAGAACCAAGAGGAGTGAGATTACACAAGTATTCACTTGTTTATCGAAACAAATACAAAAATAGCCAACATCATCTTTGAATAAAGAAAATTAACAAGAAGTAACTTCTTTCATTGAAAAGATAAGTGAAACCTGCACTGAATAGATTGTGTACAATTATTTCACCTCGGTAAAATGTCTGGCCGAAGTCAATAATAAGTCAAAAATACGTGGTAAACAGGAAAATAATATATCTAACCAGTTCAGTTACTATCCAAGAATAGCACCTGAGATCCAACATGTCATATGCAGAACAACTAATTTGAAATATTTTCCGGTGATAAATGCACGAATGATGCTGATTGTCAGTTCAGACAAACTAGAACTTCGATAACAATGCAAAGGCATTGCTGCTGAATATGCACGAATGATGCTGATATAGGTGTCAATCAGGAAAACTCAAGAAATTTGATACAATGCAAAGGTATCGTTAACAGCAACTCCCGAATAAAACAAACACTTGCTATAGCAAAGTCCTTTTTTCCCTCTTTTCAACTGCTACCGTAAAGTCATGCACCAATCACGTTTTGCAAATTCTGGAAATGAACTACTGTTATACGGCACACCCCCTCGTTTTTCATAGAATACTCCATTAGTCCATTATGAAGCATCCATGCCCACATGTCCTTTAAGGACAACTTGATACTCACATCATGCTGTATTATAAACCCCACTAATCATTAGGACATTAATAAAGGAATTCTTGATCAATCCCGCTGCCACCTTCTTAAAGCCAACAATATTGGAAATTTATGGTGAAGATTAAAATATCTTTTCTACCAAAAACAGTACTATTCTATACTCCTTCCTGCGAACTCGGAAAACAGAGTTTATAGAACTACACATCAAAAGAAAACACACATGCCATTTGTCTCTATGACTTGAGAATGTAATAACAGTCAACTAAGATAAGATGATGAATGTCTGATTGTAATAATATATAACATAAACTAAACATGAACTATCAGTTTGCAGATAATGCAACCCACTCTTGCACTAGAACCCATTTTCTACAAACCATTAATGAAATCCCTCCTCAATAAACAATGACTCTTAAAGGTAAACCTTCTCTTGTTATTAAGCTGAAATACGTCAAAATCAATCAATTTTATCGCGGGTAAAATTTAGGTAACATAAAAACGAATTAGACAATTATGTTATATGTAGCTACACACACACACATATTATATATACACGCACATATATACAAAATTTCAATAAGGAGGAGGGAGTAAGAGCATCAAAAAGCGACGTAAGAATAGATCCATGGAAGGAGAGAGAGTATAGACCTTGATAGAGAGAGAAGGAGGAGCACCGCCATGGGGACGAAGAACGGCAAGATCAGAAGAGAAAGCCGAAGAATCGAATCGAGGGCCAAGGACTTTAGTGCCTCGATTGCCTCCACCACCACCAGGTCTCAAGCTCAACACCGTCGGATCAGACTGCATAACTCGATCTCTCAGTCTTTAAAGCCAATCGCCGCCGTCGATCAAAAAGAAAACAAAAGAATTAGTGATTCGGAATCACGGAATGAGATTGATTGTATATATATATATGCTTGTATCTATATATATATATATATGTGTATAGAGAGATAGATATAGAGAGAGTGACAGGGGAAGAATGGGAGATTGAGCAGGACAGGAGAGCTCTCTCTCTCCTCTCCGAAGAGCAAAGAAGGTGAAGAGAGAGGTTTGAGGTGGAAAAGGAGAGAGAAAAACCCTCCTTTATTTGGTGGTCACTGTGGATTTTTCACTCTTCTTTTTTAGGTTTTTACTATACTTGTCCCTCTATTTTTGTATTACGTCACTGTCCTTTTATTCACATCTTTAATTCTTTTTTATCCTCATATCCTCACTTAACCAGGTTGGCAACGCAAGTACAACATATTCTTATTATTTATAATTTATTTTCCTTTGTGATAGATTGTTTATATTATGATATCATTAAAAAAACTCCACAAATAGTAAAACTATAAAATTGACAATTATTTAAGTACTAAAATTACTAAAGCAACTTATTGTATTCATAATTACATATATATCTCTATATATTAATTTAAGGACAGTATTTGCCTCGGGTCATGTAAGGAGAAACTTCTTACATACTACAACCAATGAAAAAAAAATATGTGTCATTAAACTTTAAAACATTACTATAAGTAAATTATTTTTTAAATTTAAAAAATCAATCAAATCAATGATTATGAAAATATTTTCTAATTTATGAAAATATTTTAAAATTTCAAGACAAATATAAATTTTTCATTAAACCACATCACTTATTACTTACATGGTATGAGACAAGTATTATGCTTAATTTAATACTTGCATGTATATATGAACTTCTTACTTATAATTTCATATAAAGTTTTATATGTTCATATGTTCATAATAGAGAGTGTTAATCATGGTGAAAAGTTCAACAATATTTTCTCAACCCACCATATATTTTTTAAAATAAGTATTGTTCTTACCAACGAAACAAATACTAATTAAAACATAAATTAAACATAATATTTAAATATATATAATCAAAAGTTCAACAATATATATACATTTTATCAAACAAATCGTGTTAATGTCTAATGATGTTAAATCAATTCTTGCTAAAACAATAGTACATCACATTTAACAATTGTTAGACATTATTGTACAATCTTTATTTTCTAGTATTTGAAAATGTGACTTTTTTACAAAAAATTATATAATATAACACTGAAATATGTATTTAACGATTTATATAAAGATGTTATCTCTACAAACTATGCATAATTTTTAAATAAAATTATATAAATGTGTAACTCTAATTGACGAATTTAAGTTAATATATTGGACATATTAAATCATTAAAATTTGTGTACCATGAACATGAATAAATTTAGCTAATTTTTTAAAATTAATTAAATAATTTTAAAATATATTTTTTCAGCTCAAATCAACCATGTCACACCTAGTTGGAGGCAAAGAGTAAGAAACAGAAAGGCCATGGTGGAGAGGTGAAATATAGGAAAGGCAGTGGCATCCTGGTAATTTCAGCAATCACATTTGCTCAGCCTTGTCATTTTAAGCTGAGGAATTATGCGATGAGATTGGTACTTTCACCACTGACTTTGAAGTCTCTTTGTTTTGCCAAAATCTTCAACGTTTCCAAACAAAGATGCGGCGTGTTAATAACTTTGTGTTTGCCCTACTTTTAATCGGTAACAAGCAATGGGCCCCACACCCGCACTCCCAATCTTATCGAGTTCGGCGCACACGTGTCACCATCTTGTTCAATCCGCAAAATGTCTAGTGACAGCCACGTGGCGATTATGTCACCCCCAATTAACTACTGTTTACCTGCAACAGTTTTATTACGCCTTGTCTCCATCCTTAAATAGGGTTAAGTGCAAAAACTATTTGGGTGCGTTTGGAAAGCCTGTTTTTTGTATTTGTTTTCTATCTTCAAATATAAAAATTGTTTTTGTATTTGTCTTTGTTTTTTCAGGAAAAAACAAAAAACAAAAAAGCGTTTGGATGAAGGTGTTTTCATCACTTTTATTTGGTGAAAATTGTATTTTATGAATTTGGTGTTTTCATTATTTTTACCACCTAAACAATGAAAAAACTCAAAAAACAACTAAAAGTTGTATTTGGTGTTTTTATCACTTTTACACACTATTCACAGAAAACAGTTTTCTTGGAGAAAAAACAGTGAACAGTAAACGCGTTTGCCAAACGTGTTTTTTTTTTTAGTCTTGTGAACAGTAAAAAAACAAAAACAAAAAACAGGGTATCCAAACGGACCCTTTGCAATTATCCATCCTCAACTATAATTTGTGCCCCTCAACTAATACTCTAAACTATCACATTCTAAACTATCACATTTTGACGCAAAATACTTCATTATCTTTATTTTTTTATTTAAATGAGCAAAACACCCTTTCTAATTCAATTATATTTAATACATTTTTCCTTAATATAGATTTTTAAATAATTACTACTAATTTAATGATAAATCTAATTTTAAATTGTATAATAAGAATTACATAAAATAAAAAATATATATATATATATTTTATTTTATTTGAGGAGATATTTACTCTAGTTGTTAGTTGATATTATAAATAAGAAAAAAGTTAGTATTATATTTAAAGAATGACAAATTGAGTAAGAAAGGGTAATTACAATCAATTAATAGTTGAAAGGATTATTAGAAGTTAAGGGAAATTTGTTGCAAAAGTGCAATAGTTTAGTTTTTTTTTTGCATTTTACCCTCCTTAAATGTGATAAATTCTTTTCATTGTAGTACATGCAACGCTGTTCAATCTAATGCCCCATTAAGCATCCATGGAATAATGTCAATATTAGTATATTTTAAAAGTGAGAGCTTGATTATGTAAACATTTATAATCTTTACAATAATTCTCAAAAAATTTAAAAAGAAAGAAATTGAGTGGAGTACAACTATTTTTTTACAATTTTATGTTTTTTAATTCTAAAAATAAAAATTCACTTGCAAAATCCTTTTCAGAATTGCAAGCAATCCCCAAACTATTGTTACATTAATTTTAAAAGAAAGATAAAAATTAATAGCATCACATTTGGGATGGGAAATTTTTTATGGAAAGGCTTAGAGATTTTCAAATGATATGGACCCCTTCAAGTAGAGGTTTTTGCTGATGGATTTTGTAGTACAAACCTTGTGCACCTGGATCTCTTTTATGGTGTGGGTTTTCTTTATATTCAGAATTAACTATGGAAGGTGATTTACATTTAATTGTTCAATGCAAGACAATAAAACCAATAATAGTACTAGAGATCGAGTATAAAGAAATCATGTGAATTCATTTGTTAAAGTCCCTTTGTAGACCTGTTTGGTAGGTGGTTATGGTTTCACCTGGTCTGATCTGGACATGGTTTTTAGGCACCAGACCATATTCATTTGGTCTGGTTTCAAATTTTGGTTTCACCTGGTCTGATCTGGACATGGTTTTTAGGCACCAGACCATATTTATTTGGACTGGTTTCAAATTTTGAAACCAGACCAAATGAGATAAAATTGAACCAAATGTGGTATTTTTGGAACCAGTTTTTTTGGTGGTTCCACATTGTCTGGTATGGTATTGGTAACCAAAAGTGAATAAAAATAATAATATACAAAATAAATTAAATGATACATAAAAAAAAAAAATGAATTAAATAATATATAATAATGAATAAATAATAAATTAAATAAAAATATTTAAAATAAAATAATAAATAATAAACAAAATGAATATAATAATAAATTAATAAAATATATTTTGAAATAATTAAAAATGAATAAATAATAATAATATAAATAATAAATTAAATAAAAATATTTAAAAATAAAATAAAAATAATGAATAATAAACAAAATGAATTAAATAATACATAATAATAATAAAAATGAATATAATAATAATAAAAATAAATATAAATTTAAAATTTAAACAAGCCAAACCAAACAAACCATCGACCAAACATTGCAAGAGCATATAAAGAAAGTCCAAATAACTACACTACTGCTATTAAAGATACGGACAGCAAAGTGGCAATTCACCAAACCAAAGTCCAACTGATTAAACGAAAAAGCAAACGTTATTGCTACACTACTTTTTTACATACTAGTAGCACAAAACTATACATACATATATTTGCTTGTACAAGACAAACAACATAGCCAAAAAAAAAAAAAAGGGAAAGCAAACTAAAACTAAACAGAACAGAACTGAACTTTTAAAAAAAAAAACAGAGACCTCATAGAACTAAACTCTGAAATAAAACAGTGCCCTCAAAGCCACCTCCAGATTTAATCAACCTCTTCAATCTTCGGGCCAGGACCACCAGCAGAGCTACCAGAACCACCATCAGGCATGCCATCGCCACCCATTGGCATATCATCGCCGCCGCCCTGATACATTTTCGCGATGATCGGATTGCATATCCCCTCCAGCTCCTTCAACTTGTCCTCAAGCTCATCAACCTCAGCCAACTGGTTCTTCTCCAACCACTCTATGGCCTCATTCACCGCCTTCTCGATCCTCTCCTTGTCGCTCGGATTCAATTTCGACGCAAATTTCTCATCCCTCACCGTATTCCTCATGTTATAAGCGAAATTCTCAAGCGCATTCTTGGCTTCAATTTTCTTCTTCGCCTCCTCATCTTCAGCCTTGTACTTCTCTGCATCTTGAACCATCCTCTCAATGTCTTGCTTGCTCAACCTGCCTTTGTCGTTCGTGATAGTGATTCTGTTCTTCACGCCCGCAGTCTTGTCCTCCGCGGACACATTCAATATACCATTTGCATCAATATCGAACGTGACATTGATCTGTGGAACGCCTCTTGGAGCCGGAGGAATTCCGGTGAGCTCGAATTTTCCGAGGAGATTGTTGTCTTTGGTCCGAGCTCTTTCGCCTTCATACACCTGAATTAGCACACCAGGCTGATTATCTGAGTAAGTAGAGAATATTTGCTCCTTCTTTGTTGGGATTGTAGTGTTTCTCGGAATCAGAGTGGTCATTACACCACCGGCGGTTTCGAGGCCGAGACTGAGAGGTGCGACATCAAGAAGAAGCAAGTCCTGGACTTTCTCGCTGCCTTCTCCGGTGAGAATCGCCGCCTGCACCGCCGCACCATACGCCACCGCCTCGTCGGGGTTGATGCTTTTGCAGAGCTCTTTTCCGTTGAAGAAGTCCTGCAGGAGTTGCTGAACTTTGGGGATTCTGGTGGAGCCGCCGATGAGAACCACTTCATCTACCTGACTTTTGTCGATTTTGGCGTCGCGGAGGCACTTCTCGACTGGTTCCATACACTTGAGGAACAAATCCATACATAATTCTTCGAACCTGGCTCGAGTAATGGTGGCATAGAAATCAATTCCTTCGTACAAGGAATCGATTTCGATGGTGGTCTGGGTGGTGGATGAGAGAGTCCTCTTTGCCCTCTCGCACGCCGTCCTCAGCCTCCTCAGCGCCCTCGCATTGGCGCTAATGTCCTTCTTGTGTTTCCTCCTGAACTCCGCCACGAAATGATTGACTAACCGATTGTCAAAATCTTCTCCGCCCAAATGGGTGTCTCCGGCGGTTGCCTTCACCTCGAATATGCCTTCTTCGATATTCAATATCGACACATCGAAAGTGCCACCACCGAGGTCGAATATGAGGACGTTGTGCTCACCTTTTCGGGACGCTTTCTTGTCAAGACCATAAGCAATTGCAGCTGCAGTGGGCTCGTTGATCATCCTGAGGACATTGAGTCCGGCAATGGCACCGGCGTCTTTGGTGGCTTGCCTCTGCGAATCGTTGAAATATGCCGGCACGGTGATGACGGCGTTGTTGACGGGGTGACCCAGAAATGCTGCAGCGATGTCCCTCATATAGGAGAGAATCATGGAAGAGATTTCTTCAGGGGAGAATTGTTTCACTTCGCCTTTGTAGCGGACCACGATCATGGGTTTGTCTCCGGGACCGGGGATGACCTTGAAAGGCCAGTGCTTCATGTCGCTCTGAACAGAGGGGTCGGAGATACGACGGCCGATGAGTCGTTTGACGTCGAAGACGGTGTTCTCCGGGTTCATGGCGACTTGGTTCTTGGCCGCGTCGCCGACTAGCCTCTCGGTGTCGGTGAAAGCCACGTAGGACGGCGTGGTGCGGTTGCCCTGGTCGTTGGGGACGATCTCCACGCGGTCGTGGAGCCATACGCCCACGCAGCTGTAGGTTGTGCCCAAGTCGATGCCGATGGCCTTTCCTTCAGTTTTGGCAGCCATTGATGAAGCTTTGATTCAATCAAACTGAAATCAAAATAAATAAAAAAAAGGTGGGAATTTGAAAGAGGGAAGACTTTTTTTCTTTGTTTGTGAAGTGAACGATTGCTTTGAGATGGTTTTGGGTTTGGTTGATACGTGTATATATTCATATATAGGTGTTTTTAGGAAGGGCTGAGAATGTTCAGGACTGTGAATAGACGGTAAAAGAAAGCGCGCTAGAGAGTTCTGGACTGCTGTTGCATAATTAAATTGACGGAAGAGCCCCTAGGCTGGGGGGAATTTTTGAGAGGTTGGGGCATTTTGGGAATACAACGAGTTTATACTATTTTGGAGGTAAACGGTGGGTTTCTTAAACGGTGATGTCGTGGCCGAGAGGGAGATGAGGTGTCATGGTAAACACTGTTGAGATTATACGTGGCTATTTCTAACGTTTTGTACACAGTTCTACAGTATCTTTCTCGAATTTCAGATGTTTCTGCAATGTTCTTTCTAAATTTCTCTTCCTCCCTCCTCCGTCCAACTTTAATTGTCCGAAAAATCAATATTTTTTTTACATTATTTTCTTCCTTATTTTGCCATTGATAATGCAATATAATTATGATTTTTAATGGGATCCATTACTTTTGAAGTTAATGAATAGGAATAATTTGAAAAAGTATATGATAATATTGTATTGAAATTCGAAACTGGACAACTAAAATTGAACAAGCAAAGTGGACAACTAAAAATAAACGGAGGGAGTATTATTTTTTTGATAAATTAAGGCCCGTTTGGTAATTGTTTCTCGAACTTGAATTGTACCAAAAAAAAAAAATTTAAAAAGAAAAAAATTCTATCTCAAACTCAATTAAAATATTCATACAAAAATAAACTAAAATTTCAATCTCCCACCAATTATACTCTTTGGAACCTTGTGCTTTTTCTTTAACCGTGACAACAAATAGAATCATACATTATGGTTGCAAACCGTATAGACGCAGTTGATGAGCCTCTTCTATATGGTTTGCAACCTTGTTTCGTTTTCCAGTAACCACAATGTAGGGAAGTTGAAGTTTTCATTGTATTTACCCATTAGATTCAAACTTGTATTTAAAGTATTAGAAGACACTATCCCGCCTGTTCTGCTTGGCCATTGTTGCTGATGCCAAGGTTGAGAGTGTACACAAATAACTGCTTTATAATTCTCTGAATGAATGAATGAATGATCGGTGAATCTTTCCTATAGGTGGACTTCTCCTTCTCTCGGATGTAGGATTCGTGAAATAGACGGCATTTATTAAAAGCCCCACTGAAAGTCTCCGCAAGAACACACGATCCTGCAGATGTAGATTTCAGTACCTCACTCTGCAGATAACAATGTTTCACCAATAGTCTCCACAAGAACACACTTCATCCTTAAAATGTGTTAGCATCCCTCACCACAATTGCTCTCTCCGTGATCTTGGATACGAATTTAGAAAAATTATGATGGAACCTGTTAGCATTCTTTCTCTATTTTGAGTAACTTTTGACTTGAAATACTCCAATCACACAAGCTAAAAGCAGAAACGCATTCAACCACATAGTGTCCATAATTTATTTCAAATGTCAGAAGTAATCGACTCGAAGGGCTTCATGCACACAGATCTTTGCTTCTGTATTGAATTTAAATTCTTTTCTTGCTTGGCATTTTTCTTTTCAATTAAGTAGTACAAAACCTACATGAAAGGACTGTGCCAGCAGCTCTTTTCTAAGAAAAAAAAAAAAAAAAAAAAAGCGTGGATTTCAAGAAAATACACATTCCCGCTAGAGTTAAAAGAAGGGGAAAAAAGAATCAATATACACTACACTGAGACAGGTGAAACACTGTCATTTGGCTTCGTTATAGGGACAAAAGGGAAGATTGTTTAACTGAGCAGCCGAAGGGAGTCATGGAGATGTTTTGATGGCCAACATTGGTTGATCATCATTTTTCCAAGCTTCTCTGCATTGCATAAGATGGGTCCTAACTCATGAAGAGTGATTCAGTGTTGCTGCACTTTAGTTGAAACCTAATTGGCCATGGAACATATTGACCCCATGTTTTTGAGAACGTTGTTATATCATACTTTTAAGACAAGTTATACAAGCCAAATCAAGACCAGAAGAGGCACAATTGAACAAGAGCAATTACAATTTGTCTAGCTCCCCGCTCCAGCCGCCAAGCCACAAGCCTTCAGTGATATGATTAGACAACCTGACCATACTGACACATGCATAGTTTTTTAAACTCTGTGGTGCCTATCCAAGCCCAGGATAGGTCTAACGGGTCGGATGCTTCGCGGTTCGAACCGAAAGCTTAAGCTATTAGGTGAGGCTAACATCCAACCCATTTATACCCGGTCACTTTCCCATCAAGATTCGATATTTGACAAGACCCCTCTAACAATAGGTGCCTTCAAAGAACACATGAACATTTGCTTCCCTCAGGCAACAGTGCCTTGCAGCAGGCTTGTGCACTTGCCATCAAGCTTGGCACCCCCTACCTGGGTGCTGATAACAACTGTCACAATGGGTTCATCTCCAAGGTTATTATTACCACTAGAGCATAAGGCAAGTCTAACCCTACCCCAAGTAGAAAAGGTTCACAATGCCACAATACACAAAGCCATTGAATGCTTCATGAATTTGTCTAGCATCACACTATATTATAGGATATTCTTCTATTTACAAAGTGGAACCTCGACTGATGATAGCCCTCAGAAAAAATAACTCTCCTAGAAATGTGATAAGCAAAGAAATAAAACACACACAGGATGAATGTTTGAAAAAGCGCTTAAGGTTTATCCCTTATTTTGAAACCTGTGTTCAGGCTTAAAAAATGACATATCATCTCAGGTTCAAATACTCTTCACAATTCTGCTTCAGATAACCACTAAACTCTCTTGACCTTGAATTGAGGCTTAATGGACATATCACAACAGGTTCAAATCCTCTCGCTAAAGCATCTATAGCTGCAAGTGTATTCTACTAGCAACGGATCCCTCCCTCCCCCTCTCTCTTACACACATACCCCCACAGACGCGAGCATGCATGCAGCACCCACACTCACAATCCCTACAATTCCTTGTCCTTCCAAGTCAATAGTATGTGCACAACATAGTAGTACATAGTGCTTGAAGAATTTTATGCAAATCTAAAGATCATGCTAACAGCCATGTCTTCCAAGTATGTATCCCATTTAAATCATGTCAACGTTTCCCAAGCGCGTGAAGTAATTGCTATTGTCAAAATATCAGGTTGTAGCATTAGAATGACGAATAAAACTAAAACTAAAAATTAAAATTAAAATAAAAAAAATGAAAATGAAATAAAAATTAAAAGCACGTGTAATGGCATGTAGTATTGGATACTTGATATTGGTGATTATAGGATTAAGAAACCTACAGATATTATATCAGAAAAAATTCACCCAGTTTTGCACATTTTGTTGGCAACTATATCTTCTTAACATGCAACCTATGGAACTCGTCTCAAACTACTATTAGAACTGAACCTTGCCCAAGCAAGTATAAATGCTTCCATACATGAAACTAGAAGTGGTATAAACTATCAAATACCTATTAATTCTGCTATCATTAGGATAAAGTCTATTAATCACCTTTCAAAAAAAAAAAAAATCTATTAAATCTAACCTTTACCGAGCATGCTAATAATCTAATGTAATTAGCTCATCTCTTTGTGGTTGCGGCTGCATACCTTTTAACCGACCTTAATTATTATATAGACCATGGAGGTGAGTAAATACATCATGACATGTGCATGACAACTTCCACAATATATAGATATATAAAATCTAGAGAATAATAGGGAACCAAAGAAAAACATAGACCGAAATAAGATATTGCATGATGCCTACGTTATAAACAAATCCTCAATACCATGAATCTCACCCTTGATAGTATAGCACATGGGGAGGATCCCATAGCCTGCATTACATCAACAGCTGAGCAAACAGCTGCCTTGACAGTTTCAATATCTGCCTGAAAAAGGTTAGAAACACTCATCTCATTAATAGTTCGGTCATTTAAACTTTCGAAATACCAATGATTATTATGAATGAGCATACCTTTGCCCCACCAGTGACGGGAAGTCGGAGAGTGCTTGCCTGTAGATCTTCAATAGCTTGAGATAGAGAACTACAATGACCTCTTTCAATTGAAGCCCAGTCATTGAGGTACGCCATCTAACCCATCCATATTTGCGCGCAATTGTGAGAACGACATAAGTCAATATTGACATGAAAAAATAGTTTAAAACAACGAACAAAGAGAAAAAAAGTACATACCAAAACAAATGTGCACATAATGCCAAAAGAGAGCCATGGCACAAAACAATGAAAATTAAGGGCGACCTAGGCCTTCAAAGTTTCATATTATATTTATATATATATATATATATATATATAATATACTGTTTTATAAAGGCACCACATTTGTACACCAAGTTGTAGCAAGTACGTCAAATGCTTCTACAAAAAGCAAACATATTAATCAGTACGAGATAACTTCTCCGGAATGGTATTAAGTGTATCATGACAGTTCCAGTTCCCTTGCTGCTGATACTGATCTATTGATTATGCTGGCAAACATCATAAGCTTTGCAAGCCCAAAAATAAAAGTTGTGGTTCATAGTAATAAAATCTTATGGCTTCAAGGGGAAAGTGTCAAATGTAGTTTTTGGTTGAATATATGTATTCGTAGTTTTAAATCTTAATCATAAGCCTATTTGAACACCATATCAGCATCCATGCCACACACAAAAAGCCTCTTACAACAAGAGACAAGCAAATATATGGCTCAGGTATCCAAATTGATTACCAGGTTCTTAATAAATAGTTTTTTGTCTTTTTAGCCGGAGAATAATCTAAGTTATTCATATAAAACCAGGAAATTACACATGATCGCTATACTTACGAAATTTGATATTACAACCGAAGTCTTATCCTGCTTGGAAAGTTGGGTCAAAAGAGTGGACCATCCCTTAATTCTCTGAATGATCAGTGAATCTTTCCTATAGGTGGACTTCTCCTTCTTTCGAATGTAGGATTCATGAAAGAGACGGAATTTGTTAAAAGCCCCACTGAAAGTCTCCGCAAGAACACACGATCCTGAAGATGCAGATCTCGGTACCTCACTCCGCAGATAACAAAAGTTTCACCAATAGTCTCCACAAGAACAAACTCCATCCTTAAAATGATGGAACCTATTAGCATCCCTCACGACAATTGCTCTCTCCGTGATCTTGGAAATGAATTTAGAAAAATTATGACAATCTAGACAAACTCGGAGATTTTTTATAATCCTGATGTCAGTTCCTGGTTCGGAAGTAATAAGCCCAAAAGCAATTGCCAACTTCTCACTATGAACTTTCACCATTAGTTCCTTCTCTTCCTCCTCCACATCATGCAACGCTGTAACAGTATCTGTCTGAAACCCGGCCTCCCTCATCTTTCCCATCAACTTTTCCAGCATTGTGTAGATTGCTGTTGCTTGTGGGTGAGACTGGTCACTAGCTGTAAATACATGTGGGGTATCACCAACCTCAATCATAGTACACCCAGGTGTCTTTGCCAGATTTCTCATCTTGACGACTTGTCTAATTGAAGCAGCCTTGGGATAATTCCGATCAGCTGAGTATATGTTAGAGAGTAACACATAGTATCCTACATTTTCTGGGTCCAACTCAAACAACTTATTAGAAGCAAAATGTGCTAGTTTTGTGTCCTTGTGAATCATGCAAGCACCTAGTAATGCACCCCACACAGCAGGACCTGGCTCAACAGGCATGCCCTTGATAAATTCCAAGGCCTTCTCCAAGTTTCCAGCTCGACCAAGGAGGTCTACCATGCAGGCATAATGCTCGGCCAATGGCTCAAAGCCATGACTATCAAGCATAGAATGGAAAATTTCCTCTCCTTCTCTCACCAGGCCAGCATGGCTGCAAGCATACAAGACAGAAACGAAAGTAACCCCTGATAGGGGAACCCCAGAATCAACCATCTCAGTAAAAAGCTTCAGTGCTTTGTTTCCATGTCCATGCAGGCCATAACCAGAAATCATGGCATTCCAAGTGACCACATTCTTCTCGGGCATGATGTCGAATAATCGCCGAGCCTCCCCAATGTTTCCGCACTTTGCGTACATGTCGATTAAAGCGGTTGACACATAAATGTTGGAGTCAAATTTCTCTTTGTTTATCAAGTCATGGACCCATTTTCCAAGACTTAGAGCTCCTAGTTGAGCACATGCCGAAAGTATACTGGTAATAGTGATTGGGTTTGGAGGGATATCAAGCATTTGCATTTCCCGGAAGAGGGATATTGCAGTATCTGTTAGGCCGTTTTGTGCATAACCTGAAATCATAGCATTCCAAGATGCCATGCTTTTCTCTGGGGATTCATCAAAAAGCCGCTTTGCAGATTCAATTTCATTCAGACGACTATAAACAGTAGTTAATGCAGTTGACACTGAAGGATTATAAACCACGCCAGATTTCAAACAGAAACTATGGATTGATAGGGTAAGATCCAAATGACCAAAAGGAGAAGAAACGGGAATCAAACCTACAATAGTGCTAGAATTCGCTTTCACCCCTAAATCAAGCAGTTCTCTGAAGAGCCTCACCGATGACTTGGTCTCTTTGCAACAAGAAAATCCAGAAATCATTGCATTATATGATATTAAATCCGGCAGCTGAATTTGGCAAAACAATAACCAAGCAGTCTGAATCTCCCCACATTTCGAATACAAAGAAATCAAACCCGTGAGAACATAATCATGACAATGAAACCCAAGCTTCATCGCCACACACTGTATCGTCATCCCCATTCTCAAGTCCTGCAATTCCGCCGCCCCGGGGAGAACTGCTGCAAATGTTGTCGAATCAAATCGAGCCCCCCTCACAACCATATCCCCAAAAACCCTCACGGACTCCTCAAAACAACAATTCTTCACCAACCCAGAAATCATGGTGTTCCACAAAACCGTGTCCGGTTCAGGAATTCCATCAAACACTTGGTAGGCCGATCCAACTTTCGAAAAACCAAGGTACATATCAATAACAGAAGATCCCACAAACAAATCGGATCCATACCCATCAACGATTGAGTGCCCGTGAAGCAATAACCCAACTTTTTCCGATGACAGAGCCGACGAAGCGGAGACAGTGAATGCGTAGGTGTAGTTATCGGGCTTGAGGGGAGTGTTTCGGCGAAGGTGAAGGTAGAGAGAGAGAGCATTGGAGGGTGAGTTGTTGTGAGAGAAGGCTTTGATGAGGACGTTGTAGAGGAAGAGATCAGGTTTGGGGAATGTGGAACAGAGGAGGCTTGCTTGGGTTATGGCGCCAAAGTCAGAGAGCTTCTGGGTCAGCTTGGTGACCGTTACGAGGTCGTTTTGGAGACCGTTGAGGATGATTTGGGCGAGTGTTTGGTTGAGTTGAGAGAGGGAGGGGGCTTTGTTGATGAGGTTGAGGAAGGAGGTTCGATCACGTGATGTAGAGGTGGTTATGATGTTTCTGCAAATCGTTGGTTTGGGGAACATTTGATGGTGAACGGCGGATGCAAAGCAACATCCAAATGGCGGGAACAAATATTATAAGGATGGGAAAAAAACCTTCTACTGTGTTTGTTTATTTAAATGACGGAATCAGTATGATTCTTACTGTTTCGTGAGGTTGTAGATTGAATTTAATATGGATGATTATTATTTTAACCGATAATTAACATTCTCTTATTTTCTAACCTATATAAATCGCGGTGTATTCTGTATATATATATATATATATATATTGTTGACTCATCTCTTGAGTACCTAATATTTATAGAAATTAATTCTAAAATTCTCTGATGAGAGATAACAAATTATGCTTTTTTTCTTTTTATTTCACGTTATTTGCTGCAATATTTTGTCCAAATTGTATCTAAACATAATCGGCTCATAATTCATACTTCATCCACATTTTAAAACATTAGCAAATTTTCAGTTACTCGAGAGGCTGAGGAATTTGATTGATAATCCTACTGATAAAAGTGATTTTATTACATATACTTTCGGAATATTTTCTTTTTCTTTTTTCATAAAGTCCAATTATAAGTCTTGCCTTTAATTACAAGTTTATATGTGCTTATGATTTTCATAATCACTTTTAAACACATCTAAAAACTTCATAGCACCAAGGGCACTATTTAATTGTTCATCTAAACATTCTCATCCCATATTTTTCTTTTTCTTTTTTAACTGTGACTAACATTATGTTCCATATATTGCCTGATTTTGCATCAATGTTTCGCATACGCTTGTCAGATTAAATAACATTAGTTTGACCCTTCCGTCCAACTTATTAAGTACTTATTTTGCTATTAAAAAGCACTTGATTGATGCATAACATTATAGAAAAAACTTCACCTATTGGATTTTCGCAAAACAGTAAGGTTACAAAAGAGAAGCTTCTGGTGACAAAAAAACTTTTGGAATAAATAATTTTTTTAAAATACTAAGGGCATGTTTGGTTGGGGTGTTTTTGTGTTTGTTTATGTGTTTTGGTGTTTATAAACTTGTTTTGTTAGTGTTTTTGGGATATGTGTGTTTAAAAACACTTTTTCACTTTAGGCAAATTTTAGGCATATGAGAATAAACATGAATTTGGTGTTTATTGGGGTGTTTATCACTTACATTTTCTTCACTTTATAATATATTTTATTATTTTATTATATATTAATTTATAAATATATTCTATTTATTTATTTATTATTATTTTATTGTTTAATTCATTTTATTTATAAATTATTTATTCATTTTTAATTATTTAAAAATATATTTTATTAATTTATTATTATTATACTCATTTTTTATTATTATTAAGAAGTATTTATTTGTTATTATATTTACTTATTATTTATTATTATATTTATTTATTATTTTTTATTATATTTATTTTTTATTATTATTTATTTCATTTTGTTTATTATTTATTATTTTTATTATATGTTTAAATATGTTTTATGTAATTTATTATTTATTTTATTATTTTATTATTATTATTTATTATTTAGTCCATTTTTTATTATTATATTTATTTATTATTATTGTATTCATTTATTATCATTATTATATTATATTATATTTATTACTTATATTATTAAATTAGTATTTATTAATTTATAAATATATTTTATTTATTTATTTATTATTATTTCATTATTTAATTCATTTTATTTATAAATTATTTATTCATTTTTAATTATTTAAAAATATATTTTATTAATTTAATATTAATTTATTATTATTATACTCATTTTTTATTATTATTATGAAGTATTTATTTGTTATTATATTTAATTATTATTTATTATTATATTTATTTATTATTTATTTCATTTTGTTTATTATTTGTTTTTTATTATATTTTTAAATATGTTTTATGTAATTTATTATTATTATTTATTATTTAGTCAATTTTTTATTATTATATTTATTTATTATTATTGTATTCATTTTTTATTATTCTTATATTATATTTTATTTATTATTTATATTATTAATTTTTAATTATTGATTTTTAATTTTTCAATTTCAACCCAAAAAACATTCATACCAAACATAATTTTGTTTTTGGATGAATAAACAAAAAAAAAAAACGTGTTTTTTGTTTATTTCAACACAAACATAAACACAAACACAACTCTACCAAACAAGCCCTAAACATATCAGAAAGAAAAATTCATGGCATTATTATGGCTGACGTCCTAAATAAAGTCTTGTAACAATAGTCATAATTTAATTTTTTATATATATAAAAATAGATCCCCGAGCATTCAATCAACACAGGCACGGAATTACATGTCCGGGAGTGGGTGAGATTTTTGGTTTTAGCCTAATTATCCCTTAATTTTTTATATTTTGTGAATTTGTCCCACTAAAAATTCCTTAAAATTCCTACTGAAATTTCTTTTTCTATCTTTACCTACTCCTAAAATTTGAATAGTATAATTATACCCTCACTCAACTCAATTTCTAGTCCGTGCCCAAATCAACATATGGACAGTTGATATTTATCACGAGAGAACTCCCAATAAAGGCTTGGTATGACTGATTTTTTCTTTTTCTATTTTGAGTAACTTTTGACTTGTAAGGAATAATAAGTGATAGTCCCTTTGTCATATCTTTTGCTTCTGTTTTTTCAGAAGGAAAAAAGAACCAGAAATCGTTTTGAAAAACTGGTGTCCTCTACCTTCTTCTTCTAAACGTCCTTCCATTGCATTCAAAACAAAAATCAATTCTCAATAAAGGCCTGTATGACTGATTTTTTCTTTTTGTATTTTGAGTAACTTTTGACTTGTAAGGAATAATAAGTGATACTCCAATCACAGAAGCTAAAGCAGAAATACTTCAGTATCCGTTTTGCATAACTTTTGATTCTTCCTTTTTTAGAATGAAAGGAAAAGCATAAACCGTTTTGAAAAATTAATACCCTCTACCTTCTTCTAAACGTTCTTTCAAGGCCCAGAAGCTCTTCTAAAATTTTTATCAAATACTGTTCAAAACAAGTTTTCCCTTCAGTAAGTCAAAAACAACGTTTGAAAAGTCAATCCAAACATTAATTTAAGTTTTAACCACATACTATTTCAAATGTCACGAGTAAAAGGACTGAAAGAGCTTCATGCACACGCATCTTTGCTTCTATACTGAATTTAAATTCTTTTCTTGCTTGGCATTTTTCTTTTCAATTAAGTAATACAAAACTTACATGAAAGGACTGAGACAGCAGCTCTTTGCTAAGAAAAAAAAAAATGGACTTAAAGAAAATACACATTCCCGCTAGAGTTAAAAAAGAAGGGGGAAAAATGAAAGAAAAAAGAATCAATATACACTCAATGAGACAGGTGAAGCCCGTGTCATTTGTCTTCGTTATAGGAGCAAGATTGTTTAGCTGAAGGGAGTCACGGAGGAGTTCTGATGGCCAACATTGGTTGATCACCATTTTTCCAAGCTTCTCTGCATTGCATAAGATGGGTCCTAAGGCTGTATTCCTCTACCTGTTTCCAGCCAATAGTAAGAAATTAATACTTTCTAATCGCTGAATATTTTTTAAGAATATAGAACGAAATCGATACCAGAAAAATCTAACTTTAGATGACAAGACGAATGAATGTTGTACTACTGCCAAACTTCAGTTTTGCTTACTTTTTTTTTTTAACTGAATAAACAAATAAACAAAGCAGCTTAGTTTGAACCACTGAGCAAATAATGCCTATGTTCAGGATGGTCATTGACCACTTCGCACGGCAACCTCAGAGGTTCAACACTGAGTGAGAACCATTTTTGGAAAAAAAATTAGTATAAATGCTATTCTTTCCTAGAGAAATAGATCTGTTTACAGGACATTTCATTTGGTGACAGATGACAGATCCAGACAGTCCACCACCAAACTGTAGTTCAGTTGGCAACCATAAGATCCACCTCCACAGAGAGAGTCAGTTCAAGATAGATAATAATGAAGAGAAACATATTCATTCTCACCTGCATAGCTGCTGAAGAAGCCAATAGAGCTTCACATTCATCAAGCATGGCTCTCTCCTGGGCTGTTGTATCAGCAAGTTCAGAAACCAGAGAGTTCATCCCCTCCACCTGTAATGCATAGAGGAGAGGCGGAGTTCAGAAATCAGAATGAATAATCAGGAATATCTTACGAAGTCGCAAGTATCCCATAAACAGATACAAGTATTTGTGCAAAAAGCGCAGGTCAATAATTAGTTGGCAGTGTATGCAAGCTGATGCAGCACAAATCAAACAACTCTCTCTCTCTCTCTCTCTCACACACACACACAACATATAAATCTTTTGTGGAAATTCATTCTGTAGTGATTAAAAAAATAGTAGGACCTTTCTTTCCAAGGACTTGATATGCAATTAGAGGGATGATCCAATTCTCTTGACATATAGTCTCAAATGGTGGAAATGTCACATGAAAAATGCGCATTGGGAACTTGGCTGTTACCCCCAAAGAAAAGGCTCCAGCGCCTATTCTTTAGAATAAGGGCAACTGGAATCCACAAGTGTCCAGGTATATGACTGCCAGTGCCAGCCAAGGTACACCTTCGGGGAAAATTGCTTGATGGTCGGAACTCTGGTTTGAAGGAAATATGTCAGTATGGTCGAGAAGAGTGATTCAGTGTTGCTGCATTGGTAGGTGAAACCTTAATTGGCCATGGGACATATTGACACCATGTTTCCAAGAACGTAGTCACACCATACTTTTAAGACAACCAAATCAAGACCAGAAGAGGCACAGGTGACTGAGAGAAATGACATTTTGTCTAGCCCCAGCTCCAGCTGCCAAGCCACAAACCTCTTGTGAACCCATGATTAGAGAACCTGACCATACTGACACATGCAGTGTTTTATAAACTCCATAGAGCCTATCCAAGCCCAGGATAGGTGCCTTCAAAGAACGCGTGAACATTTGCTTTCCTAAGGCAATAGTGCCTTGCAGCAGGCTTGTGCACTTGCCATCAACAGGCACCCCCTACCTGGGTGCTGATAACAACTGTCACATTGGGTCCATCTCCAAGGTGGTTTTACCACTAGAGCAGAAGGCAAGTCTAACACAGTACCCCAAGTAGCAAAGGTTCACAATGCCACAATGCATGAAGCCATTGAATGCTTCATGAGCTTGGCGAGCATCACACTATATCATAAGATATTCTCCTATTTAAAAAGTGGAACCTTGACTGATGATAGCCTCAGAAAAAATAACCCTCCTACCAGATAGATGTGATAAGCAAAGAAATAAAAGCATACACACAGAAAGAATGTTTGAAAAAGCACTTAAAGTTTATGCCTTATTTCCGAATTTGGGTGATGACTTAAAGGATGACATATCATTTCAGAATCAAATACTCTTCACATTTCTGCTTCAGATAACGACTAAACTCTCTTGACCTCGAGTTGAGGCTTAATGGACATATTAAGGCATATCACAACAGGTTCAAATCCTCTCTACATTTACATTTTATAATACCCTTAAAAGCTACACTGAATCTCATACAAAAATAAATAACATAATTTTTTGCTCAGAATATATAGCTGCAAGTGTATTCCTACTATGAACAGATCCCTTCGCCTCTCTCTCTCTCTGTTGCACGCACACACCCACAGATGCACACTTTGCATGCAGCACCCACTCTCACAATCCCTACAAATCCTTGTCCTTCCAAGTCAATAGTATGTGCACAACATAGTAGTGCTTGAAGAATTTCATGCAAATCTAAGGATCATTCCAACAGCCATGTCTTACAAGTATGTATTCCATTTAAATCATGTCGACGTTTCCCAAGCACATGAAATAATTGCTATTTTCAAAATATTAGGTGTACCATTAGAATGACAAATAAAACTATAATTATAATTAAAAGTACCATGTAATGGCATTTGGTACTGAATAATTGATATAGATATTATTTCAAAAGAAATTCACCCACTTTTGCACATCTTGTTGGCCACTATATTTCTTGATATGCAACCTATTTAACTCGTCTCTTTGTACTATTAGAACTGAACCTTTCCCAAGCAAGTATAAATGCTTCCATACATGAAAGTACAAATGCTAAAAACTTAGCTAACGCCCTTTAATTCTGCTTACATTAGGATAAAACCTATTAACTTGTGCCTTCCAACTATTAATCTAACCTTTACCAGGCATGCTAAAAATCTAATGTTAACCCATATCTTTGTGGTTGCGGCTACACTCTTTTTAACCGAGCCTAATTATTATATAGACCATTGTGAGGTGAGTAAATACATCATGACATGTGCATGACAACTTCCCCAATATATAGGTATATAAAATCTAGAGAACAAAAGGGAACCAGAGTAAAAAAGATAGACCAAAATAAGATCTTGCATAATGCCTACGTTATAAACAAATCCTTAACACCATGAATCTCACCCTTGATAGTATAGCACATGTGGAGGATCCCATAGCCTGCATTACATCAACGGCTGAGCAAACAGCTGCTTTGACAGTTTCAATATCTGCCTGAAAACAGTTAGAAACACTCATCTCATTAATAGTTCGATTGTTTGAACTTTAGAAATTCCAATGATTATTATGAATGAACATACCTTTGCCCCTCCAGTGACGGGAAGTCGGAGAGTGCTTGCCTGTAGATCTTCAATAGCTTGAGATAGAGAACTAGAATAATCTCTTTCAATTGAAGCCCAGTCATTGAGGTACGCCATCTAACCAATCCATATTTGCATGCAATTGTGATAACAAAATAAGTCAATATTGACATGAAAAAATAGTTCAAAACAATGAACAAAGAGAAGAAAAAAAAATTTACGTACCAAAATAAATGCGCACACAATGTCAAAATAGAACAATCATTGAATAATCAAGGGCAACCTAGACCTTGAAAGTCGTGCCTCGTGGAAGTAATGAAAAACACTATAAAATTCATTGCCTGTTCTAGGCTTTCTCAAAGGTAGCGCCTCGTGGAAGTAGTAAAGCAAAAAGTAATGGAGGGTTGGAATTCAGAGATATGGAAGCATTTATTATAGGACTCTTTCAAAACAGGGGTGGAGACTTCAACTGGGAGAAGGGACTGTTTTACCAGTTTTTTTATAGAAAATTACTTCCCTCATTGCTCTTTTCTGAAAGCCGAGAATTAGCAGCACATCCTGGGCATGGCAAAGCTTTCAGCTAGGGAAACTTTAAAGCCAGGCTTGGTGTGGAGAACAGCAGATGTTTACAAGCTGAATGGTGGGAACTACAAGTGATTGATTGATAAGGCTAAACCTTCCATGGAGACTAATAAGCCTGTGGTCTCATAAATTATTGATTTTCAGACTTGATTGATCATGTTCATATAACAGGGGGAAGACTAAGTTGTTAAGACAACATTTTTTGAAAGAGAACTGGACAAGAATTGAGACTGTCCCCCAAAACAAAGGAAATATTGCATCTAACCTTGCATCTTATAAACGAGTATTCCACTTTAATGACATGTTTTGAGCTTACTATAGGTTTGTTACTTTGAAGTATAAGTTGTTAAACATATCAAGTCAATCATATTTCCTTAATGAAATTAATATACATAAAGGTAACATAGTGAAATCCATTCCAACTGTCCTGATGTAGCCAAAGATTTACTCTTCTTCTTCATCTTGTCAGAATTGAGATATATTACATAAACCCTATAAAATTTTCATCTTTGAGTCTGTTTGCAGTTAAAAAAAGAACAATTAGTAAGTATTTTCTCTTGTGGTGAAGATTTAAAAGCCAACAGAAAATTTCATCACCCACATAATATTCTGCACATCTAAATTCATGGAATTTAACGGTTAATGCATTCCACTAACATCATAAAATTAAGCAACCAAGATAAGAAATTACACTCTGGTACTGCACTCACTATGTATCAACAGGAATACCAACGCTCTTGTCATTACAAACATGATTACTTGATCAATATGACAGTTGTTGCTGTGATTCAAACCTTTCTCATTGATCAGAACCATGCAGTCTTAATCCAGGGCACAATAGTGCCCCAAAGTAATGAACAGCATAAATTATGAATATCCCAACCGCTATAGTTTACAATTATTCATCTCTAAAGAGAACTTTCCTAGAAGTTCTAGGATATTATTAACAATTATAAAAGAAAATTCAAGGTCAACTGATTGACTACGAATGCAACTACAACATTCAGTATTTACCCTCCTTTTCACCTTCACTCAATCTCAGATGACACAGGTTCTGACATCCCTTGCACTGGGATATATAAAAGAATGGAATATTTCCAATGACCTATATCTGACTACAACTAGCGTCAAAAGAAATTTACATGCAGCTTTAAAAATTTCTCCTTATAAACCAATAATAAATCATGCAGCTCTATCTTAACATCAAATGGTTGACCCTTGACGTTTTTTTCATTTATTTTTGGAACCTGTTTGAAACAACATATTAGAATCTTACTCTAATCGGCGTAGACTGCTGGGCCGACGGCTTAAGAGTATGTTAACTTTCAAGTTTCTTCACATACTACCCGATGAGAGCAATTAGTAGTTCCTTTCCATTGTAAATGTTAAACTTTGTTTTCAGGTTTTCCAAAATATACCACATAATTGTTGGGCACACCAGGTTTTAGAAGAATATTAAAAAATTTAAAGACCCTAACAAATGCCACGTAGAAAAGTTACTGAATAAATTTGAAACTCAAAGTTGCTGATAAAAAATAAAATTATAATGAGGGAGAAGCATTACTTGTTCGTTCAAAACCGAGTACAGCTTCAGTTTCAGCCTCAGCTGTTGGAGGTCTATCTTATTCTCAGTTACTGAATCCCACAGCTCTGAGGTAGTTCTCCACACATTATATAATGTTTTCTGCATGATCAAATTGAAGAAAGAAGGAAACAATTAATTTATGTGCAAAACCAGATTTATATGTCACGATCGATGGTTAACAACATGACAGAATATGTGTTACTAACAATAAAGACTGCAAGAAAACAGCAATGCACGACATATGACAATAACAGCAATACACGACATATGACAATAAAATTGAGACAAAATAATCAATGAAGTATCTGAATACACTTAACAGCTTGTGTAATATTCTCTTTTACAGCATTCAGTGTTTTGTTAGGTTTATTCAACATCTTCACCACCATTACCAGGTATTGAGCACAGAAATAGTGAACTTTCAGATGCAATATATATAAATCAACATAGGGAGCGCTGAACCATCCAAGAGGAGCCATCGGAATTTGTTTGCTTACATTACAGAACCAGAAAGATAGGGTATCTAAATTATAAGACAGAAAAAAACACCTGCATATATAGCTTGCTCATTCCATAAATAAAACATAACCCTTACCTCTGCTGTTACTTTCTGAGTATAAAGTGCAGCTTCAGCTCTGGCATTAGCATATCGCCATTGCAAATGTCTATTGTATAGTAGGCGCAGTTGCTGAGCATCTTCTATGTGGTTTGCGCCCCTCTTCCCTTTTCTAATATCCACAATAAAACTGAGAACAGAAGTTGTTGAGCTGCTGGATTGTCTTGAAGGACTGGATGCTCTTACCCGAGATGGACTGACACCTCTAGAAGGAATAGTATTCAAGGTCCTCGTGCGAGATGGACTGACACCTCTTGAAACAGAGGATGGCAACACTGAGGTCGTATTTGGTGAAGCAGGACGTGATCTAGAAGAAGGCAGAGATTGAGATCTAGCTGCAGGAATCATTAATGTCGTTCTTTCTAATGAACTCGAAGAAACAAGCTTCCGAGATACAGATTCCGGGATATTGTCATCGATTGAACACGCCTCAAACTCCCTTCTTCTACTTTCACCAGATGATACTAGTCTTGCCGTGTCACTAGCTGTTCTTTGCAAAGGTTTACTTGTACCATCAGATATGGGCATTCTCATCAGGGAAGGTATCCCAGTTCCCAGTTGAGGTGAAGCTGAAATTTTGGTTGTCTTATCAGTGAGATCCATGCTTCTATTTAAACTGTTGGAAGATACTTTCCCACCTATTCTACTTGGCCATCTGTGCTGATCCATTAGTCGAGATTGTATACCATTAACTGGTTTAGAATTCTCTGATTGATCAGCGACATTCTTTCCTTTAAGAGGACTTCTCTTCCTCTCCGGTGTAGGCTTTCGTAGCGGTGTTTCAGCTTGCTTATGTGCCACATTTGAGGATGGCTTCAAAGCCCGGTCGGAAAGGGCATGAGTAACTGGCTTTTCTCTCCTAGAAATAGGAAGAGAAAAGGTATCAGACTGGAAAGAAACACTGAGACTGCGCATTGTGGATGGCCATAAACCGTCAGGCAACCGGCTACCCACTGTCTTCTTAGATGCCAATTGCATCTCCGTTGATGTATAATGGACTGGTGTGGACGGTCTTGGCGGTGATGGTGGTGTAGAGGGCCGCTTCCTTTCAGCCGATATAGCTCTCTTCTGTACCAATTGAGAGGAGGGCGCACTAACTGTCCTGGTAATGTTTGGAGAAGGGCATCGCCTTGGAGCGGGAGTGACCGGAATAGGCGACCTATACCTAGAACTAATTTCCCTTGTTCGAGACCGCCGGAGTGTTCCATTGTTCTTCTCAGCTGGAACCAATGGCGGTCTTGAGGTCTCCACTGCTGACTGCTTCTGTAATGCTTGCTCTGATTCACATACATCCATCCAAACCGCCTAGATTAGACCACATTGACACCTCCTTTCATATAGCTAAACAAATTTGACCGCCTCCCATAAATCCCACATTTAAATAAAATGATACCAATTGCTCAAAAACAAGATCCTTTTTCTCTGCAACAATTGGCAACCAAAAGTGAGATACTAGACAGAGCAAAAGAAAAAAGAAAAAAAAACAACCCATGAGGAAAAAGAAAAAGGTAATCAAAAGAATACATCTTTACAGAAACTCAGATCTAAGCAAGAATAAATTCGAGAATTACAGCAAATAAATGGAAATGGGTAATCTTTAATCATCAAGAAAAGCCCAAATCTTAGCAAATCAGACTCGGGCAAGGACAAAAAAGAGCTGAAGCAGTTGGGAAACATCTAAGGAAGAATATGCATTAACTGTCATCACCAGCAAATGGTCCCTGGGAACAAAAGGGAAGAAAGGAGGGCAGTGTTAGCCCCCCTCCATTAAAAATTGAAAAAGGGAAGTGGAGTGGGGTGTAGGATAAGAGAAAGAGTGCGCAGGATAAGAAGGATTTCTCTTTTTGCCCTTTTAATGGCCCCCCTCTTTAGTCTCTGTCACGGGAGTGCCATGGTCGGACGGGCTGGATAGTAATAGTATTGTCACTCACTCACACAAACCCCTCTGTCTCTCCTCTTTCTTCTTCCTCCCACCCAACTCCTTTTCATCAATGGAACTAAACACTGAAAAAGATAAACTACTTTCTCTCTCTACCTATATACATATATGTATACATATCTTCTCTTATCTCGGGATCAACTGTAAAAAAAACATATTATTTAACAATAATCAATTGTTATCGCTACTGGTAGTGATTCCCTATAATGTATCCAAATTATTAGTATGTATTTTGTTTGTTTCCATTTTATTATTTCATTGAATAACCAGATTTGCATTACAGATGCCATATAATTTTAGGGTTATGGACACAGACATGGAAGACCACGTGCAAGGAAGACTATTGTCCATCCCCATGAATCTACATTAACATAATACATATACATATATATATATATATATATATATATATAACAATCGATATTTACATATTTTGATATAACAATCTGTTGCTTTTCACTCTCACCATTTTTTTAACAGATTTAGGACCAAAAATCGATAAATAAAAAAAAGCTAAAATAAAATTGAAATTGTAACGAGTTTGTGGAATACGAGAGAGATCTAAGAAGTTTCTGAGTCCCAAATAAATTCCATGAACCGATTAACTAAAAGCGAAAATATTAATAAAATCAAGTAAATTCTTCGATTTCGTCTCTATTTTCGAATACTCCAAAACACCAGCAAAGCAGAGAGAGCGAGAGAGATATTGAAGTTGAAAAAATATCTGAAAACCAGAAATAGCATAAACAAAACGAGATTGGAATTTTTTTTCTGCATTTCGTTTAATTTCATAAAATTAAATGCTAAGCAATCAAAAACCCTAGCAAAGTCAATCACGATAATGAAGTTGAAACCGAAAGATCACATCTTCATAAATAAATAAATAAATAAAAGTATCCAATCGAAAATAGCCAAATTAAAAAAATGAAAAGAAAATATATATACATATACATATACATACATGAGCATCCGCTTCAAGCAATTCGAATGTGAATTGAACCAGATGTCAACAAGCGGGTCGCCGGAAGCGATTGTTTTTGGGATATTTTCAGGCGCGAAAGATTAACTGAATATTAGAGTTGCAGAGAGAAATAAAACCTATATGTAATATAGATTTATGTATATACACGTATGTCTGTGTATATGTATGTATAGATATGAGAATAAAAATGAAGAGAAGTATGGAGGAAAAAGACGGTTTCAGTTGGGACGTTGAGTATCGACAACAGGGGCGACGAGGACCATGACTTTTATTTCCGCGCAACCTAATTAAGTTAATAATTAATATAACCAATCCTCTTTTCATTTGATTGTACGATAATTCAATATTCCAACGGCATATATGTAAACTTAATTTACCTAATAAATCTTCGTTACATTTATGTTGTCATTGTTTCGTAATTACACCGGAGTTTCAACTTCCAATGATCATACTTTATTTATTTTTTTAATATCAAGTATGGTTTGCTACATCATCTCGATGTTAGATAATGATTTTTAAAAATGATATTATTATTAAATTATAATAATATTATTTGATATTTATTTTTAAAATTGCAATCGGAATGAAAAAGGTCAATAATTTTATTTTGTTATTCTTAACTCTTTTTTTCCTTTTTGCTTTTGTAAATGGAAATTTTTAGAAATGGAATTATACATATTTTTAATCGCCCTAAGATGTCATATTTTTTATATAGGTAAGAAACCCACACCATTTTTTATTTTTTTTTCCATTGATTGATAACTTCAACTGTTAGCAATACCAAATGATGATCCATAATTAACATTAATTATGTGGGAGACAGTGTGAACTGCTATCACTATATATGCTCGATTTAAAAAATGGTCCCTTAAATCCTAACGATGTGATAATACTAAATAAGAACTATGATGACATATATATATATATAACAATTCTCGTGATATTAACAAGTGAAAATGATTTTTAGTCACCATGTTATAGTGATTTTGACCATGTGAGTGAGCCATCATGCTCTTTAAAGTGTAACATTTTTGTTTGAAAAAAAGTACAACGTGTAAATTGTAGTAATACATTACTTTATAGGTAACAATATAATAATACTCGATCGAGAATACTAATAATATTTGTAGATTCCCAAATTATTAATGATTTCATAACTAAATTCAATATTATTAAGTGATCTTGCCTTTCCTATATAACTCAATATGATCAAATTTAAATCGGTTGAAATGTGTTAAAAGTTTAAAACATTAAAGTAAGGTGTTGTTTGATAAAACTAAAATTAAGTACCGATCGAAAATTTTAAGTGTTAAACGTATTAATTTAAAAATCTGTTATCAACCGTCTTAATTTGAAGCACTGAATACATTAAGATTGTTTGTTAAATGCAGAAACTGATATATGAAAGTTGTAGATTTTATATTTTTACCCTTAGGTTGCGTTTGGTAACGGTTTGGTGCGGTGTTAGTTTTTGGTTGGATTGGATTTGGTTTGGTGTGATTTTATTTTGGTTCCAAACCATGTTTGGTGTAGATAGTTTTGGTTATGAGAAAAAATGATGCTGAAAAACCAAACCATGTTTGGTAGAGTTGATATGGGTTGAAATTCTGAAACCAAACCATGTTTGATAATTTGGGATGGTTTCACATTTTATTTATAAATATTAAAATTTTGTAATATTAAAATATATTAATATACTAATATATTAATATTAAAATTTATAATATTAAAATATATTAATATTAATATATTAATATATTTTACTATATATATTAATTTACTATATTTTAATTTTAATATTAAAATTTAAAATATTAAAATATAAATATTATATTCGGTGCTACAGTGCTACAGTGATTCGGGTTGCTACAGTACTACAGTGGGGTGCTACATTGGGTTTGCTACAGTGTCCGGACCATACAAAACCATCCACAAAGATGGTTCCAAATTCCTTCACAATTTTCACACCATGGTTTGCTACAGTAACCGAACCAAATTTTCACATAATTTTACCAAACATGATTTGGTGCCATTTTTTCGCATCAAAACCATATTTTTGGCACCAAATCATGTTACAAAACAGGGCCTTAATATATTATAATCATTGTATAAGATTGAATTTAATAATATATATATAGGTATAAAAAAATTAATCATGTTGTTAATGAAAAAGATGCTCATAGAAAAATATTTATTCAAACTTGAAAATTTAACATCAATCAAATAGTACTTGTTACATATTCAAAAGTAAACAATTGAATCGAACTTTTAAAAAAAAATCAAGTTAAACTTATAAATTCAAATTCAATAATTAAATAAATCATTTGTTATTTGATCGCGCAAATTAACCATAAACACATGATCAGATTGCCTTCCAATATTGTGAGTTTCAAAGGATGTCAAAGCTTCAGCAATATTTGGTGGAGTCTCACAATCCAAATCTTCAGTATCATATTTGATAATGTTGATCTGTACAACAAATAAAAGTATAGTTTAGCAAGTAAAATTGATTGTACATACTTGTTGATGGTTTGGGAAAGCAATCAACTCCAAAGAAATTGCAACATCGCAGACAGAAACCCAAACGCAAACTTCAAATGGCAAAGAGACGAGAGTTCAACTTTCTAATTATTTCAGGACAATATTGTCATTATAAAAATTATTTTAAACATAAAGCGCTTACTGTGTTCAGTGATAAGCGTTAAGCGAGTCCCCCACCGTTTAAAATTTTGACCTATTTTAAGACATACTTATTACATTAAGATATAAGATAAAACATTATCAAACATGTTAATATCCTAAAATCACTTAACGCATTAAAATTTAGTGGTAATTAAGTATTATCCAATAGCCCTCTTGAAATCAAAATGAGCCAAATGGTTCAACTCAAATATTAGAATCATAATTGCCGCCTTTATCTTTTCACTTTTCAATTACAAATCACATGATGATAATACTATTTTATCGTTAGAAGCAATATTAATGTTTTTCAAATCCAAACTTTCAAAGCCATTTTTTGATTGTCAGTGAAAGTTTTATGAGGTTTAGTATCACTGCTGTAATAAATAAATTATCGTTTTTGAGTATGTAAAATAATAAATTCCGTATAGTATATTCAAATTTTAACAAGGTTTATATAATTTACCTTAAAACATAACGGAAATCTAGCTAATATACTAGCTTGACTGCTTGCTCAACTGGAATTTAACTGAATAGGTGTCATGTGTTAATTATTGATGCAATTAATAGTGGAAGTCTTGAATGCTTTCCATTAATGTGAAAGATGGAAAAGCCTCCACACATCTGATATTAGTGGTTGCCAACTTGAAACTGCCTTACCAATCGTCTAAATGAAAATTAAAACTACACCTACCTACTAATCACCAAAACGATCAAGCCTACCTCTACCATTTTAGGAGTTTGTTTTCTCCCTCCCACCAATCAAATGCTTGTTATTATATATATTACTATAGAAAGATAAAATTTGTACCTAAGGAAAAAATTAAAATGGTATGATCTGTTTGGTTTGTATTTCTAAAAACTGTTATTGTTTTTTGAAAATTATTTTCAGAAAACTAAGGGTACGTTTGGAAAGCCTGTTTTTTGTCTTCAAATATAAAAACTGTTTTTGTATTTGTCTTTGTTTTTTTCAGCAAAAAAACTAAAAACAAAAAAGCGTTTGAATCAAAATTTGTATTGAAAAATAAAATGGTATTGGTGGTCGGCGGTGGTGGTGGGTGACTAGCGGAGGCGGCCGGCGGCAGTGGGGCCCGACGGCGGCGGCGACCGGAGGTGGTGGGGGCGAGCGGCGGCGGTGGCGGTGGTGGTGGTGGTGGTTGGTGGCGGTGGCGGAGGTGGTACCCTAAACAGTAAAAAAACTCAAAAAACAACTAAAAGTTGTATTTGGTGTTTTCACCACTTTTATCCACTATTCACAGAAAATAATTTTTTTGACAAAAAAAAAGTGAACAATAAACGCGTTTGCCAAACGTGTGTTTGTTTTTTAAATGGGTGAACAGTAAAAATATAAAACAGTTTTCTAGGTATCCAAACGGACCTTAAATCAATTAGATTTTTGTTCATGTTTCTGATTTTTAGTTTTCAGAAAACAAAAAAACTATTCTCATAAAGACAAATCAAACAGACCTATGTATTTCAGAAATAAACTTTAATTTGATGACTTATTATAAAACAACTTTTGTATCGACTACAAGGAAATCGAAAAATAAAATAAGAATGAATAGTTTGAATGTTGTATTTTAAATAAAAGAAGAAAGAGAAAATGAAAAGAAAAATGAAAAAGATTATGAAATTTAGGAAGGAGTCACAAAGCAAATAACACATACATATATAAGCTTTTTCTGACATTAATTTTTAAACAACATTTTATCTTGATTGAAGTTATTGGTCCTTCTCATTTTATTATTTGTTTGAGCATCCATAAATAGAAAATGGTATGATTTTTTGAGTTTTTTTGTTAGAAAAAATATATAATTCATATGTTCTGTTATGAAATAAATTTTAATTATCTCAAATAATTTTTATATTATAAGAGAATGATTAAGAAATAGTTGAAATAAACATTACATTCCGTTGTTACTAACCAAACACAAGAAAAAATGCATTCAAGCTATCCATTAATGTATAAGAGCATCCGGAGTGGGAAGCAAAATAGTCAATATGAGCCACCTGTAGCGCCTGACACATAGAGAAAGGGTGATGGAGTGGGAAGCAAAATTCAAGTGGGACTCACGAGTGTTGATACATATAAAGAGTCCCATAGCTAACTCTCTATATTTTTTGTGAGCCCGACCACCAAACTTTCTTCTCACTCTACTCCATCAACATTTATTCTAATTTCTTTTTTTTTGTTTACATTCATTTAATTAAAAAATCTATAATTTACAGTTTAAATTAAAAAATGATTTTGCATAATAATTTAATTTATAAATATTTTTTACTTTTGACTTTTAATTTTATTTATTTATTTTTGCATAGCCAGATATTTTTTTAATTCAAAATAATTAAGTAAGTTAAATATAAATATATTATTTTAGCTATATTCTTTAATGTACAATGCAATATTTTGTTATAGCGTCTTTTCAAAAATATATATATTTTTTGTTATAACATTCAATTAATTAATTAAAATAATATAATTAAAAAAACTCATACTCTTAACTTTTAGGAATTAATTTATTTTTGCATAACCAAATATTTTATTTGCATAATAATATTAAAAGTTTATTTTTTGCTATTACATCAACTTAAACATCTTCATCACCAAATTGGTTCCACAAATTTTCCATCAAATCTCTCATTAGATCAACTTAAACTTAAACATATTTTTATTTGTAGTATTTAATATATTTTTTATATTAATAATAATTAAATAATATTGAATAATAAAATAATAATAAAATGAAGTGAAACATAAAATACTACTAGGACACACACTCTCCAAATCAAATATAAAATCACTTTATCACCAACTCTTCAAATCAATGACATGACATTATATTTTATCAAAAAATAAAAAGTCATCCGTAACTCACCACTCCGCATACTCTAAAAGAGCTTATGACATAAACCGTCAATAAGGCTAAAATTAATGGAATTATGATTGATTCTTATGGGGATATGTGAGTTATCATTCAGTAGACAATGCCAAGTCGATTGGAGATATTAATACAGACAAGTCCTTATTCGCGACTTTACAGGTGGGGATTTTGATTGTTACCTTAATATGAAGCCACATGGTGGGTCTTATTATTTTTTTAAAATTGGAAAGAAAATAACAGCCTAACAAGTAACAAGTGTTGAATGAAACCCCAAGAAACGTGTCCCTGAAAACTTTTCCATTTTTAGGAGAGAGCATGCAAAATAATTCCCTTTTCAATTCTCCTTATGGAGGTAGAATTGTTAATTAGAAGCTAACCAATTAATTTAAGTTAAATGAACTAATTTAAAAACAACCCAAATCAATACTTAGATCATATTTTGCATAATTTTTGTTTTTGGCTTTACGCAGAAAAATATGAGAAATGTGTACCCCAATTTCTTCAAAACGCTCTTCTAATATCTAGAAGTTCTTTTAAATTTTGTCAAACACCATTCAAAATAACTTTTACTTTCAAAAAATCAAAAAAACATTTGAAAAATCAATCCAAACATAATTTTAAACTAAAGAAAAATATGGTGCCTCATGTGATAAATATATATAAATCTTTTTTTTTCCATTTACTTAAGGTTGGGAGAATATCTGTTTATCACAGGAGAGACCTGTTTATGACAACCAAGTTACCAACTAAAGTGCCTTACAACAGTTAATTTTTCAAAGGAATTGTTAAGAAATATTTCATTTTGAGAATATATATATATATATATATGTAAACAAAAATATAAATCGCAAAGGCTGTAATTAAATTGATTCCAAAATTCATTTTCTTTTGATATTTGAAATTCAAGAAATGCTTGTTGATTTTCTGATCTGTTGTGATGCGACCTCTGCAAAATTCCCTTCAACAGAATTTAAGAGTGCGTTTGGAAACTAGTATTTTCGTTTTCGTTTTTTATCTCTTGAAAACAAAAAAATTTCTTGTTCTTGTCCTAAGGGTAATCCGGAAACAAAAACACGTTTGGTTGAAAATTTTGTCTAAAAAATTTTTGGGAACAAAAATATATATATATATATATTTGAGGTTAGGGTTTGGAGGTTGAAGATGAAGGTTAGGGAATCTGCAACAATTAATTTTTTTTTCTGAGAACAAACAGTGCCGAAAACAAAAAAAACACTATTTTGGTGTTCTCAAATTTTGAACTAAGGGTGAGAAAACGTTTTTTTTACTGTTCACGAAAACAAAAACCATCAAAGGCTCCCAAACGCGTTTTTGTTCTCGTGAACAGTGGAAAAAAACAAGAACAAAAACGGAAACACCCCTATCCAAACACACCCATTATAAAAACAAATAAGGACAAGTATTATTGTAAGTAGCAAAAATATACTCACATCAAAAAATGATGCCTCTCCTTTATTAAATGCCAATATTTATACAATTTTATGCTCTTGGATCATGGCCTAAGTACATGGGGTCATGACCCACTCTCTCAATAACTACCCATTCCCTTTAGGTAGTGGGTTGTCACTCCCTTTTTTCATGGGAGTGGCCTAATGCTAATGGACCCACTTATATTTGGTGGGTTCAATATATGGGTCATTCATCATTTACATTTTACATGGGCTTAACAAATCTTGGGCCTTATAAATGGACCTGGGCCTATAATTTTCACTATTTACACTAGCCTCATTCGGGTCTGACATACGGTTTTGTGGGTTTGACCCGAATCAAGTGTGATTAATGTTTTGCAGCTGTACGCCCTGACGTCACCACCATCATTGTGAATAGACGTGTGGTTTTTGAACTTCACAAAGGCGGTTGTTGGTTCGTTATTCACTGTATTTGAGACATTGGGAATCGTCGCACCTCCTCAGCCATTTAATGATGGTTGTTGGCATGTCCGGGTGTATACAAACCCCTTCATGGGCTTCATTCTTGATTCTTCTTGTTTCGATTCTTGTGTATGATTTACAAGTAGTGCTCAGATCTTCATCGATGTTCGTATTTTGGGTTACCGGAAGTTCCTCTTTCATCCCGTCGGTGTTTTATGTGTAAGTTGCCATTTTTCTTTTCACCATGTTTGATAGTAGTGCCTCAAGATCTACCGAAAGGACGATTCCTCAGGAATATGGGGGGTCTGATGTTCCCAGCCCCCCTTCTGCTAACCCATCTTCTACATCCTCTCTTTCTTCATCTCTGCCCATACCTAGTCGTCAGGACCTATCTGGCTTGGGAGTAATTGTTTCGGGGGTGAATAATCAGGCAGATGTCCCTAATACTGTTCCTGTTGGGAATTTTGTTATATCCAATCCAGTAGGGACCGATGCTCCTGAAGGCGTTCCCGTTGGACCCTCTACTGAGTCAGCCCCATTTATAGCTGAACCACTTGAAGCTCATAAAAGAAAATACGTGAACCTTAAAAGTCTGATGAGGGACTGTAAGATCCCTAAAGAGGTGGTCCTGATGCAATATGATCCTTCGTATGACTTCAGGATGGGGGACGGAGGAGGTCCGGATGAGGTGTTGTTATCAGCTCTACAGATTAAGGTGTTTCGATTCCCTCTTCACCCTCTATTTCACTTCATTTTCTTCACCCTAGGAATAGCCCCTCTGCAAGTCAACCCAAAATTTCTCAGGATAATTTCAATGTTGATCCTGATAAACAGAGAGAAAAAACTATCCTTGGGTCTGGCAGATCTTCTGCTCAGTTATAAAATTATGGACTTGAAGGATTGTGAGGGGAGGTACAACTTTTACCCTTTCAAGGGTCGGGCGATCTGCCATGGAACTGAGAAAACGGAGAAGTATTGGAAGGAGAGATGGTTTTAGTAAAGGGGGCTTGGTTTTACCCATATTCTAGGAAATGGCCGATCCCAAGTGTTTTTAAGCGTCTGGCCCTTCTTTCCTTTTCTTTTATCCACAAAGAATCTTGCCTCTGCTCTGGGTGTGATCAGCTTAGAGCGGATTTTGTGTATAAGTCTTTAGGGTATAAAGATACAGACATTGTGGCTCAGGATGTAGAGGCCCGTATTTTTTTTATTGAAGTCTAAGGTCTGGTCGGATCGTAAGTCATGCGTTGACCTGCTTACTCCTGCCAATTTGCAGGGTATATCCAAGTTAGAAGCCAAATACAAGATCATCATGGATCCGATCAGACCAGTGATTGAGGATGATGATGATGATATGGAGGAAATAGCTGCGCCTCCAGCTGGTCAAGGACAAGTGCCTCTGGATTCTAATCCTCAGGCTGTGACCGTTGCCCTGGCGGGCGATGTTTTTGGGTCTGCACTTGTGCAGACCACTATCCCTGAGCTGCTTCAACCTTCTTTTGCCCGAACCAAACCGGTGGGGGAAGATAGACCTAGTAAGAAAATGAAGCATAAGGGTAAGGAGAAGAGTTCTGATTCCTCTGACCAGTCCACCTCCAGCCTTACGTCAATGTCCACCATGATAACTCGGGCACAGGGGCTCTGGACACCGAAGGAGCTTGAGATGCAGAGAGAGGCTGACCCAGACCGCATTGTGCGTAAAACTCTGGGGTTGTTACTGGGGGTATGTCTCTGTTTGATCCCATGTTTTATTCCTGCTTTTGTATATAATACTGACCCATTTTGCCTTAAAATTTCCTTTTAGACTCTCTTCAGTGTCAACACATTATGCCTTGCTCACGAGGCAGGTGTGAAGGAGCTGGAACGTCTGAAGGCAGACTTAGGTGAGAAGGATGATCAGGAGAAAGAGCTGAAGGCTCAGCTAGGGGACCTCCCTTCCAGGGTTGCTCAACTGGAGGAAGAACTAGCTCAGGCAAAAGAGCTGAATGCTAAGCTATCCAGTGAAAAGGAGAAGCTAGCATCAGATCATGAGGCTCTTCAACACCAGTTCGACATCTCTTAGTCTGCCCTGGAGATGTGCAAGAAATGAGGGCTTGACATGCACCAACACTCTTCAAGGATGAATAATATAGTGGCTGGTGAATTCTGGAGGAAGGGCTTCATTACAGGAGGGAAGGATCCAGCAAAGAGGAAGACCAAAGATCCTGATGCCATGGATAAGAAGTTAGGGGTACAGCCACCATATGCCAGCCCCGAGCCTAGTTATGCTCAGAATCTTTTTACCGAATTCCTCAAAGGGTATATTCCTGCTGACCCTCTCAACCCCTCTATAGAATTCTTCCCTCCGACCACACATGTAGATTCCTTAGGGAAGGATTTCAGTGGTTCAGGCCATGCTTAGGCTCTTCCATATTCCTTCTGTAGTGCTGTATTTTGTACCATGCCCTTCGGGCAATTTTGTAATACAAAACAACAATTTTGCTTATCAATGGAATATGCACTTTTATTTGCTTCTGTTGATGTGAATCAGGCTAACTAGCTTTTACTTTAATAATTTTCTCTTTTTTGTAAGTGTGAGTCAGGCTTATTAGCCTCTGTCATCTCATTACTTGGGAAATTATTTTTAATTTCATTCCTCTGAAAGAGTGAGTCAGGCTTATAAGCCTCTGTCATCTCACTACTTAGGAAATTAGTTTTAATTTCATTCCTCTGGAAGAGTGAGTTAGACTTATAAGTCTCTGTCATCTCACTACTTAGGAAATTAGTTTTAATTTCATTCATCTCAAAGAGTGAGTCGGGCTTATAAGCCTCTGTCATCTCACTACTTAGGAAATTATTTTTAATTTCATTCCTCTGAAAGAGTGAGTCAGGCTTATAAGCCTCTGTCATCTCACTACTTGGGAAATTATTTTTAATTTCATTCCTCTGAAAGAGTGAGTCAGACTTATAAGCCTCTGTCATCTCACTACTTATGAAATTAGTTTTAATTTCGTTCCTCTCAAAGAGTGAGTCAGGCTTATAAGCCTCTGTCATCTCACTACTTGGGAAATTATTTTTAATTTCATTCCTCTGAAAGAGTGAGTAAGACTTATAAGCCTCTGTCATCTCACTAATTAGGAAATTTTACATGAATTAGGTTGCTTGATTGTAAGAAGGACGACCATCTTTTATTATAATCAAGAAATTACAAAGATAACAACATCTGACTGAGTCAGAATAACAAACTTGGAAAATTTTAAAGCATATCAGTAAAGCTGGGCCCGAATGCCTCTGCCTCATAATTCTGAAAGCAAAATGAATGTCAGGGATAGTACCTCTTCAGTCGTGAGGCATTTTGTGAATTGGGTTCCATATTGCCGTCATTGTTCCTAAGGCGATAAGCCCCACGTCCTATGACCTCTGTGACTGTGTATGGTCCTTCCCAATTCTCCCTGAGCTTTTCAATCAACCCGATCTTCTTTCTTAATACCATATCGCCCACCTGGAATTCTCGTCTTCTGACTTTTTTGTTAAAGGCGTTCTTGACCCTTTGATGGTAAGCTGCCAGCCTGATGGCGGCTTGGTCTCGTTTTACTTCGAGCAGATCCAGTTCATCAACCAGCTGTTGGTCGTTCAGTTCTTCCTGATACAGTTATGTTCTAGCTGTTGGCACTATTTGCTCTGTTGGAATGACTGCTTCTGTCTCATATGCCATTGAGAATGGTGTTTCCCCTGTAGGGATTCTTGATGTTGTTCAGTAAGACCATAGTACCTCTGGAAGCTTGTCTGGCCACACTCCCTTATGATCTTCCAATTTTTTCTTCAGGGTATTCAATATGGTTCTGTTGGATCTTTCGGCCTGGCCATTTCCTTGGGGGTATGCGACCGATGAAGTTCTTAACTGAATCCCATGTTCATTACAGAACTGTCTGGTCCACTGATTATCCAGATTTTTTCCGTTGTCGATCACTATCACCCTCGGCACTCCGAATCGGTAGATGATATTGGTCCATATGAACTTGATTACATGCCTGTGAGTGATGGTGGAAAGGATTCTGCCTCAACCCACTTTGTGAAATAATCAGATGCTATGAGTGCTTGATTTACTGATATGAGGGCCATGGGAAGTGGTCCAACTGCATCAATCCCCCATTGCGCAAATGGGTGTGGGCTGAAAATGGGGTTAAGCAGTTCTGGTGGCGAATGGATGAAGTCTCCATGGAATTGACACTTTATGCACCTTCTAACATAAGCTTCAGTATCTTGGGAGAGATAAGGCCAAAAATATCATTGGATTAGGATTTTATGGGCCAACGCTCATCCTCCTGAATGATTTCCGCATGATCCTTCATGGATTTCCTTCATTATGGTTGATGCCTCTGAAGGGGTGAGGCATCGAAGGTGTGGACCCTCAAAAGATCTTCTATAAAGCTGGTCGTGTAGCAAGGCATACCTGGTTGACTTCATGCGAATTTTCCGAGCCTCCGCTTTATCATCAGGAAGTGTGTCGTACCTGAGGTATTCTGCTATGGGATCCATCCAACTCGGCTCCCAAGGTATTGCGCACACAACATCTGGCTAGTGGATGCTCGGGACATCAAGATAGTCAATCGGGGCGACTCTAGTCAGATCTTGATCATTGACTGAAGCCATGTTGGCCAACCGATCTGCATTTTCATTTTCCTCCCTGGGGATCTGGCTGAGGGTGTACTGCTCCAATCTGTCAAGCTCCATCTGAGCCAGCTTCTTATAGGGCTACAACTTTTCCTTTACGTCGTACTCGCCTTGAACTTGCTTCACCACCAGTTGTGAGTCACTGAAAATACGGAGCCTTCTAATACAGAGGCTCTGAGCTAGTCGCAGCCCAGCCATTAGTGCCTCGTATTCAGCTTCGTTATTGGTGGCAGAAAACTCCAGATGGATTGATTATTGGATACGGGTCCTGTCTGGTGTTATAATTTCGAGCCCAATTCCCGAACCTGCAGAATGAATTGATCCGTCTACATAGAGCGTCCACTCGGGCTCATCTGGGTCCTGCAGGATTGACTTTGGCTCTGCTTCTAGGAGAAAATCAGCTAAGGCTTGACCTTTGACGGTTGGTCGTGGTATGTACGTGATGTTGAATGTCCCGAGTTCCAACGCCCATTTGGTTATTCTTCCCGTCATATCAGGTTTGGACATGATGGCCCTTATAGGCATGGTGGTCGGCACCACGATTGGATGGGTTTCAAAATAGTGCCTCAGCCGCCTTTTTGCATTGATTAGAGAAAGAATAGCTCGCTCCGCCATTGTGTATCTGGTTTCTGCATCAGATAGGGACTTGCTGCTGAAAAAGACTGGCTTCTGGCAATTTTTGTCATCCTTTACAAGTGTTGCGCTGGTTGAGGCTGCTGATACGGTGAGGTACAGATGCAATGGTTCTCCCGGATTTGGTGAGGCGAGGATTGGTGGATTCTGGAGATACTGCTTCAGTCTCTGGAGGGCCTCTGCCTGTTCCGGTCCCCATATGCTTCCTTTTCCGCCTCTAATGGCCTGAAAAAATGGTCTCCATCGGTCTGTCAGTCGGGATACGAACCTGTTCAGTGCGGCTACCCTTCTTGTCAGAATCTGGACCTCCTTTTGCGTTTTTGGCTCTTCCCAGCTTATCAGAGCCTTGACTTGCGATGGGCTGGCTTCAATTCCTGTTCGGTTGACGATATGCCCAAGGAACTGCCCGGATGAGACTCCGAACGAACACTTCGCTAGATTGAGCTTCATCCCGTACTTTCGGAGTGCATCGAACACTTCTTCCAAGTGCTTGAGATGGTCGTCTTTCCTTCTGCTTTTTACCACCGTGTCATCTATGTAGGCTTCAACCATTTTCCCCATCTGACTTTTGAATATCCTTCTGACAAGTCTTTGATAGGTGGCACCTGCATTTTTAAGTCCGAAAGACATTACTCTGTAGCAGTACGTACCTTCCTCGGTAATGAAGGTTGTTTTCTCCTCATCAGCCTGATTCATTGGGATCTAGTTGTAACCGGAGTATGCATCAAGAAAAGAAAGTCTCTCATATCCCGAGGTGGCATCTACCATCTGATCAATTTTTGGCAGGGGAAAACAATCCTTCGGGCAAGCCTTGTTCAGGTTGGTGAAGTCCACACAGACCCTCCATTTCCCGTTCTTCTTTCTGACTACCACCACGTTTGACAACCATGACGGGTACTTTACCTCCCTTATGAATCCAACTTCTAGCAGTTTTCCCACCTCCTCGGATATGATCTGGTTCATTTCTGTCCCGAACCTCCTCTGCTTCTGCCTCACCGGTCTTACATATGGATCAACATTTAGATTATGCTGAGCAATCGAAGGATCTATGCCTGGCATATCAAGATGAGACCAGGTGAACACGTCTGATTTTCGCCGGAGGAAATGAATCAGATCATCCTTTTCTTCTTTCTGGAGGTATGAGCCGATAAATGTTACTCTGATGTGATCCGTCCGACTAACATTCACCTCTTCTAGGGGCTCCGTGGTTGCCTGAGTGTCCTGACCCTTAGTGGAAGGGTCTGACTGTAATTGTTATTTCTCGTTGTACAGGGACTCTTCTGGTGCTTCCAATACTTGTTTATTTTTTGGATTCAGATCCTTCACGGATACTGAGTAGCACTCCTTCGCCGCTACCTGGTCTCCAGGGATATATGTCACGTCCACCCCATTTGGATCGAGGCACCGCATCACCTGATGGAGTGTTGAAGGAACACCTTGCATCCGATGGATCCACCCTCGTCCCATCAGTAGATTGTACGATGGTTTGACGTCTATTACGACAAAGGCTTCTTTCAGGGTTTGGCGTGCCGCTGACACCTACAAATGGACTACACCTATTGGCTCAATGCGTCGTCCATCAAAACTGACCAGAGGTGTCCGAGCCGGGCACAACTGTGATATATCAATTCCGATTTTGTCGAAGGCCCACTTCGTCATGATGTTGGTGTTGCTTCATAGATCAATCATCACACGTTTGATCAGACAATTAGCTACAGAAGAGTGATTACCAGAGGATCTTCGTGGGGCGTCTGAATATTCTGCATATTGGCTTTTAAAAACATAATTCTTGATTCTCCTTGGATGAGGGTTGTTTGGAAAACTTCGCCGATTCGCCTGAGTTTGTGTGATTTTCTTAGCTTGGACCTTCTGCTTCCTTCGTCCTCCAATACCTCTTCACCTCCTTGGACCATGTGGATGACCCTCACTGGTTGTCCTGCTGCAGAGTTATTTGGCTGTGCCCTGTGTGGTTTGTCCGGTCTCGGTTGATCCTTCATTATGTAGTCTGCAAGTTCACCTTTGGCGATCATTGCTTCGACCTGCCTTCGAAGATTCCTGCAGTCATTCGTATGATGACCATACTCACTGTGAAAGGCACAGTGCTTGGTCATGTCCCTCAACTCCATCGGCTGTCTGATCGGTGGAGGTGGTCTGAAAATCCCTTTGTTTTTGTTTTCTTGGAAGAGCTTTCCAAGGCTAGTTTTGAGCGGAGTGGTTTTTTTTTCTCTCCGTTGACGCTTGTCTGAATTTCTGGATGATGAGATTTTCCATGGTGGATCGGGTCGTTGAGGCTTCTGGTCCTTCATCCTTTCTTTGGATTTTGCCTCCACCGTTACCAGCGAGGCTCTTCTCTGTCTGACTGTTTCTTTTTCTTCTATTCTGAGATACCCTTGGGCTCTGGAGTTGAGCTCACCGATGTTGACAGGGGGCCGTTTTACTAGTGAAGAGTGGAATTTTGTGCCAGGGATGACCGTTATACGGAATGCTTCTACTGCTGACAATTGATCACAGTCATCAATAGAAGACATCTCCACGTTAAATCTGGATAAAAAATTCTTGAGGCTCTCTCCCTTCTCCTGGGTCATGGTAAAAAGGCTTGATATCGTTTTTCTTTGCCTCCGGTTGCTGAAGTACTAAACGATAAAGTGTCTACAGAGGTCATTCCAGCTGCCAATGGATCCGGGGGACTGCTTCCTGAACCACAGAAGCGGTGCCTCCGTCAAACTGGTTGAAAAGACTTTGCACAGGAGTGTCTGGTTTCTCCCATAAACGGTCATTTTGGACTGCACCTAGTAGATATGATCGAGTGGACCCTTCGTACCATCATATAATCTAAAAGTTGGGAGTACGAACTTCTTTGGGAATTCTGTTGCTTCGATTTCTTCTGTGAATAGAGATTGGGTCATATCTGTGGTTGCATGAATGGCCAGATCGTTAGGGGTCTGCATCTTCAAATCCTTCATCACATCTCTTTGGATTTTGGCAGCTATTTCATGCAGGTCGTTCCGGGTCGGGGCATGCATTGCTAGTGCTTCCCTTGTTATGGTATAAGAGGATTCTTCCTCCTCCCTCGGCACTTTGTTCCTTTGAGTGGTTGACACGTTCCGTTCTTGATGGGAGTGGAAGGATCTGGCTCATCATTCCTCGTACCGTCTGCTGGGTTGGAATTTTGGAGACGGAAAGGGCCTTGAGCCACTCGCTGGAGTAGCTCTGCATTATGCTGCTCGAGGGCTGCATTTCTCTGCTCCACTGCTTCCAACCGCCTCATGACGTATTCGAATCTGGCTTCATTATTCGTTGACCGTGTGGACACCATGTCTTGTAAAAAAGAGATGGAAAAAATGAAACTATTGCAAGTGGAAAACTATTTTTATCTTTCCTACAGACGGCGCCAAATGTAAGTAGCAAAAATATACTCACATCAAAATATGATGCCTCTCCTTTATTAAATGGCAATATTTATACACTTTTATGCTCTTGGATCATGGCCTAAATACATGGGGTCATGACCCACTCTCTCAATAACTACCCACTCCCTTTAGGTAGTGGGCTGTCACTCCCTTTTTTCATGGGAGTGGTCTAATGCTGATGGACCCACTTATACTTGGTGGGTTCAATATATGAGCCATTCATCATTTATATTTTACATGGGCTTAACAGATCTTGGGCCTTATAAATGGACTTGGGCCTATAATTTTCACTATTTACAATTATACTAAATGTTTTTTTTAATATAAGTTTCTTCGCCAACCCTCGATGAGAAGACAAGGGACAAAGAAAGAGAAATAAGTTGGCCGGTGATAGTATCACAACTTCTCAAAGAAGTATTAGAGCAATGGGTATGGTTCAGTTGTGGCGAGCTGACTATCCATATAGCCAGCCAAACATGTTGGTATGAGGTTGGGCACAAGTGGGAGCTCCGTGCAGTTGTGTTAGCTGGCCATAAGCCTCGCCAAATTTAGCAAGTGCTTTGGCGAGACAAAAAATGGTGGGAGACGATTGGGGAGGAGGGATAAACAGTTGGAGAGAAGAAATATGTATATATCTATACATATACACAACAATATATATAAAAATTTACATACAAATGATCTGTAATATTTTTATTTATCTAGCGAAAACTTATGTAATGTATTTTATTTAATATATATATATTTTTAATTTGATTATGTAATGAAATATATGAATTTTTATTTTTAATGAATATATTTATTAATAAATTTTAAAAAATTCATAAGAATTCTTTATCTCCAAACAAACAAAAAAAAACTAATTGTCAGTCGCATCATACCGTGCTACTTACTACCTATATTTTAGCTACTCCAAAAGTGATGACGTGACTGGCTACTTTTGAATTGTAGCCACCCATTTGCTAGTAACCATACCGGACCTATCGGTTGCTTTTAGGCCCCGTTTGGTAACCGGTCTGGTCCGGTTATCTCTGGTTCGGTCTGGTCTGGTCCGGTCCGATTTGGTTTGGGTGATGTTCTGAAATTCTGTTTGGTAAGCGATCTGGTCTAATGATCTTGGTCTGAGGAAATTGGAACCAGACCATGTTTGATAAACTGTCTGGTTCCAAACTTCTTTGAACCAGACCCTGTTTGACAAACTGATCTGGTCTTAAATTTTATTTATTATTCATTTTTTTATAAATATAATTCATTTAATTTATTATTTATTCGTTTATTTTAATTAATTTATAAATATATTTTATTCATTTATTATTTCTATTATTATTTATTCATTTATTTATTTTTTATTATTATATTTATTCATTTATTATTATTTGTATGTATTATTTAATTCATTTTGCTTATTATTTATTTATTTATTATTATTTTTATGTATTATTTAATTCAATTTTATTATTATTTATTTATTTATTCTTATTTATATATATTATTTAATTCATTTTGTTTATTATTTATTACTATTTATTCATTTATTTTTATTTGTCTCTAAAATTATTTTTATGAATTTATTATTTATATTATTATTTATTATTATATTTATTTATTTATTATTATTATTATGTATTATTTAATTTAATTTAATTTATTTATTTTGTTCATTATTTAATTCATTTAATTTATTAATTATTATTATGTATTATTTATTTCATTTTGTTTATTATTCATTTTTTTATAAATATAATTCATTTAATTAATTATTTATATTATTATTTATTCATTTATTTTAATTAATTTATAAATATATTTTATTCATTATTCATTATTATTTATTATTATATTTAATCATTTATTATTATTATTTTTTAATTTTTTATTTCATTTTGCTTATTATTTATTTATTTATTATTTTTTATGTATTAGTTAATTCATTTTATTTATTATTTTTATTTTATTTATAAATATGCTTTATTTAATTTATTATTTATATTATTAATTTATCACTTATTATTATTAATTTATTTGTTTAATTAATTTATAAATATATTTTATTAATTTGTTATTATATATATTTATTATAAATATATTTTATTATTCATAATTTTTTTATTAATTTATTTATATTAAATTTTAAATATATTTTATTTAATTTATCATTTATATTATTATTTTATTCATAAATATATTTTAGTTTATTTATTAATTTATTTTTATTAATTTATAAATATATTTTATTAATTTATTTTTATTTTTATGTATTATTTAATTCATTTTATTTATTATTCATTATTTTATTATTTTATTTTTGTGTTTTGGTTATATATTGGTTAGATGTGGTTCAATTATTGGAGGACATTTTGGTTAGATTTTGGATAGATTTTATAACCAGACCAGATAGAACCAACAAAAATTGTGGTCCTAAAAAATATCATTTTGATTCAATTTGGTCCAACTTGGTCTGGTTATATTTTTTGGGATCAAGACAAAACAAACATGGTCTAGTCTCAATAAACCATGACAAAACCGAAAATATGAGACCATAACCGATAAACAAACAAGACCTTAATATTACATAATATCATCGTCAATTTTCGTACCATGGTTCTTGTAAATAAATCTTTGACAATTCAAGTAAATGTTTTAACACTTTGCAATATGCTCAGAATTACTTGATCCCTCAGACGGAATAATTGTTTCTGCATCAAAAGTCCAAGGTATATATTGTTGGTCAAGTTTGGATGTCTTGTTTGGAATATTTAGGAAGTTTTTTTCTTATGCGGAGTCGATTTTCAGTTGACCAACTCATATTTTACGTGATTGTGTTATGATTTGTTTTTCTTCCGTGCAGAGTACCTGATTAGTTGTTTTTAAACCATACACATTTTCTCACTTGTAGTTGTAGCGACAAACTTTGAATATTGTATTGTTTTAATTGTAGACAAAACAAAATAATAATATGCTGGTTGAGCATAGGTTTTTCATATATTTTTTATTTTATTTTATATGTTAGTTTTTATTAATAGTTGAATTTTATATAAAAAAAACATAAAAATAGGACATTGTCGTACCTCCATTTAGTAAAACTAACATGTAAAATTCAGGCCTATCAAGATTTTGAATAGCATACTGTCGCGGGTGGGTTGCTCATCCGGTTCAAAGTTCAAACCTAATTATTTCTTTCAAGTGGTAGCCCAATCTGTCATAATGTTCAACTATTTTTTTAAATTTATTATGCTATATTAATCATACTGCACAAGTTCATACCTAGGTTAATTAAGCTTTATTAGCTAATAGTTGAATTTGGTGAAAAAATAAAAAAAGTGAAACTTCTAAATATTGTTGGAAAATTGAGGGAATGAGATGTTACGTTTAAATATATAATTATGAAAAGACACAATTATACTATGCTTCTACTATACTATGTTATATGTATATCTATGTAGAAAAATGAAGAAGAAAGAATACAGAGAAAAATGAATTGCTGGAAAATTTGGATTGGGATGATCCTGCAAATGACCCATATGGGTATTTATAAGCAACCAATTGCATTTTCATATTACATGAAGAGTCATTGGATGTGATGGTTCAACATGAATCATCATTGGTTGCGTTAGTTCATGTAGGTTGTGTCTGTTCAATGTTCAACTGCAGACATAACTTTTCATTCAAGCACAACTTTTCACGTATTTTTTCACAATTATATATTTAAACGTAACATCTCATTCACTGAATTTTACAACAAATATGTGTGCCATCTCTTCAAATTATGAAATAAAGCATGTTTGATTAAAGAGAGAATTTTTCACTCCTCTCATTATACCTAAGCATGAGCTTTAATTTATCAATGATTTTGCTTGATAATGGAAATGCAATGGATAGAGATGCAACTGTTTAAAATTGCAGATACATTGGAGCAGATCTTCCGTGAATGAGAATAGTAGGGACCAAATGATGGGCACTCATGTGCTCCAATACGATGGTCGCCAAATCAATGGCCATATATATATAAATATATTGCCATGCCTATGCATGTATGTACAATTGTGCCCCTAACTGGTCATTTTCTTGATTTAATATACTTTTCTTCTGAAAGAGCAATTGTTTTGTCCCACTCATCACCTATCACAGTCCAACACATGCCATGATTTGTTACTTTGCAAATTGTCATGTGGGGTTTGAGTTTTAGGACCAAAACATCATTTCATGTTTGGTCTCGTCAAGCGTTGGCGTTTAATTCTCACCGAACGTAATTTTGTTTTCTTTTGAAGCTCAAGAAATTTCTGCGGTCTCCACTACCGGCAGAAAACAATTTTAAGAAATTAAATATAAAAATAAAATATATTTTACTAACATATTTTTACTAGCGGATTTCCTTGTTCGTGAATTAACGAAGGGGATCTAAATAATACAATCAGAAAAACCTCAGGAATTTAGGTAAAAATATTAACAGCCAATAGAAGTTATCTGAATTTATGACAAATCTTGAAGAGTCTAGGAGGATTTGACCCTAATTTTTTTAAATTAATTTTAAAATATAAATGTTACATCACAGAAAGTTTAAGGTTCCGTCATAATGACGAACACTTCTATAATTTTCTAGTAGTTTGGAAAAATTTGCCTTGTTATAAAAGTAGAAAATTTAATTTTAAAAATTATTTGCTACCGTAAGAGGTTACACGACATCTTTGAAAATAAGGGCAAGCATTATTATAGTTTGGGAATTTTAGCCTTGTTATAAAAAATAAAAAAAAATTAAAAATTATTTGTCACTATAAGAAGTTAGACCACATCTTTGAAAATTAGGGTGAGTTTTGTAATTGTTAACACTTCGAAAATAATTTCTTATTTTTTGGTGAGCAAAAGAAATGAGAAAATTACAAATATAACGTTAAAATAATATATAATTACAGATATAATAGGAGATAAATCATATTTACAATAAATAACGAATGCAAAAATTTATTTACGGATTTCACAATTTTAACATAATAATTTATAAAATTAAAAACTATAAATTTTTTAATGACCAAAATAGCCCTTAACCTGTTTTACGTTCCAAACTATTATTTACATATATTTTATTCACCCTTAACAATTAGGGTTCCACTTTTCCCGTCATTATCATCTCAGTCGGCTCCAAATAGGGGCAATCAAACCCAACACCACTTCCATCTTCTCCATTCAAGACTTTGATATATAAATGGCTTCTTACCATAGTTGATTGAGTCTCTTTTATGTGGCTAAAATATGGGTTGATTGATATCTGAAAATTCAATATGAGCTAATGGGTCTTATTTTTTTGGAAATTATTTGAAGAAATGTTGATTTTGGATTGGGGGTTTTGTGCATAATGTTTGGCTAGATAAAATTACAGTAGGGATTTGTTTGTCAATTTCCTCAAAAGGGTTGGCAATAACGGGCATACATGTTCGGAGATATTGGAAGGAAATTCCCTCAGATTATTTGTTTATGTTGAATCATTTACTGGTTAAAACAAATTTTTGTCAAATTATTTGTTTTGACTTTGAAAGAAAATTATGACAAGCTGGAATAATATTTAGATAACTTGAAAAGAAAATTTAACAAATCAAAATGAAATTTGCACAACTTGAAAATAAATTTTGACAATGTAATTTTACATGTTGAATCTAAATTTTGACATGTTATTTATTTTGATTTGAAAGAAAATTTTGACAAACTAGAATGAAATTTGGACAACTTAAAAAATAAATTTTAATAGCCTTAAAATAAAATATTCGTATTACGAATGATAATCTGACAACTTAAAATAAAATTTTGTCAAGGGTATTGTGGTCAACTTGTGTGATTTGTAAATAAATTTTTGATTTTGTTATTTGTTGTAAATACAATTTATCTTTTGTTATATTTATAATTATATTTTGTCTCAACGCTATATTCGTAATTTTCCCAAAAGAAATTCATTCTCTTTATTTGTAATGACGTTAGATGTTATTAATAATTTATTTTATGATAATTATTTTATTTATGTCAATTTTATCTACAGGTACAGTATATTCACTTCTTGCTCATATAACATATTCACTTCTTTCTAAGTTTGGATATGATACAAAAGGAAAAAATAAAATAAAAGCTAAAACCATTTAATTCTACCTCATTATCGTGAGACGAATCTTTTCGAAGGGATGTTTCAGTAATTTGACATTCCCACCTGAAACTACAAATTTCAGATTTCCCGCCCAAACACCCCTTTATAACACTTTCAGATCTCTCTTCATTCTCTATACAGTGAACGAACTGGTCCGAACTGGTCTCTCTCGTCTCAAACTATGTCCAATAGAAAAAGCCCTAATTTCAAGTGTCTAGATCTCTCCATTTCTGATTTCTCTCTCTAGGGTTCAATATAATTTTCACCAATTTTGCTAGTAACCCTAAGAATTTCTAGGTCTACACGGCCATGCCTGACTTGGGCAATCTGCTGAACTTACCTTCTTTAACACTTCCTACTTGCCCTAATTTCAAACCGGTCTCCGATCAATGTGACTCGAGTGGTTCAGTTTGCCCTAACTTGGTCAAAACCCTAGATACGGACGACAACTCTGGTTGTGATTCGAACCAGAGGCAGCGATCTCCGACCGTGCCGCAAGAGGAGAGTTGTGAGGCAGATGGAATTAGGGTTTTTAGGCGGCGTGGAGGGTTGTTGGAGCGAGGCAACAAGGGTTCTGGAATGAAGAGTTTGGATGGTTATGTGAAGGATTGGGTTGAAAAGAAGATCGAGTTGGGAACTCCATCACACAAATGTTTCCTTCCCTTCCTAGTTGGCGCACCGAAGCTGGTAAACTCTTGACTCCACAAATTCCCCATTGAGTAATATTTGTCTTTGTTTTCTTTTTTCGGTAATTGAAAAATAAATAATAATAAGGGGGTGTTGCGAGAAACGAATAATATTTGTCTTTGTTATATTGTATATTTCTTAATTTCATTCTTGATAGTATACTACTCGTGTTTTGTTCCGTTTTTATTGGTGAATTTATTTTTGAATTTCGGATGTGTAAAATGTTGACCTGTCTATGAGGAAGTTGCATTTAAAGTTTTGCTGAAATATGAAAGGAAATCAGGATTGGGGTTTTCCATATACATGTCTCACCTCAAATGAGCATGTGTAAGGTTTTTTGTATATGGTATATGTAGCCGCAAAATGGGTAGGACTTTTCTTAGTGTATAGTGTGTATACCAAATCACAATATATGAGCATTATGTAGAAATCTCTAAGAATACTTTGGACAGGTCAGGAGAAAAATTATTGTGGTCATATTGGAAATATTGCTGGTAATGGTAAAATTACAGAAGATAATAATATAACTTGTAGGACTCTTCACACATTGATCCCCCAAGATTATACATGTTTTTTTTTTTCATGCAACGGATGCCCATGGGATGAGTGATATCACGAGTGATACATAAATGGAGCGATTAATCTGTTCCTATATTCAAAATAGCTATGAAATTGTATCATTGTTGTTGCAACTGAGACTTTTTTTATAATGTTGTTGGTTCTGTCCTTCCTGATTAAGTTATTCATTGCAACTTTTTTTTTTTACATTTTTACTATTTATGCATGTTGACGGAGTTTATGATACTGTTTGTAATAGGCTTATATATATAGCGTCTATGGGGATGTTCAAAGTATGTTGTATTGCAATGTGATTCACGGATATTTCTAGATATTTCAGATTTAGACTTCTTTGCACATTGCGCACATTGCCTTTATGAACTCAACATCAGCTAATGCATTTGGCGGAAATTAGTTGAATTAGTCGGTGCAAATTTAGGCAAATATGAAGCCGTTTTCTATACAATTAATTGCTAATTAGTAGATAAAATTTGTGTTTCACAAGTGACTTTTCACCGATTTTACATAATAGTGCAGAACGTGGTGTGAAAAAACGCTTGAAATGGAATAATGATCGTATAGACGTATACTAATTATATTTTCATTTGCTTCACCCGAGTAGTAAAAAATGTGACCGTATTACTTTATTTTCTCAGAATGTGTTCACCCATTACCAGAAGTTCTGGTTTCAAGATGAGGCATAGTTAAAAAAGCAAGAAAATCTTCCATGCTTTTCACTTCCATTTTACCATCATTTTTTGGAAATTAATATCATATTTGATGCTTGGATCATTCATATTTATATTTCATGTGAGCTGAAATTGCAGCATTGACTTAGTGTATCTATATTTCATCTCAGATTGAATGCCGTGTATGTCTGAATTTAATTTACCCTGAGGAGGAGCTCTTGTGCTCTGTTCGTGGTTGTCAAGGAAATTATCACTTAGAATGTGCAAGAGAAAAGCTTGGATTTGTTGCTTCAAGAAAATTCAAGTGCCCTCAACATGTAACTCTCTCTCTCCCTCTGGTTCAAGCTTTATATCTTCTCTGAGTGCATAAGATGTCTGGTAACTGTATGTTTTAAAGCTTAATTTTTTGTGGGGTATACAAGGTGAAAAAACAAAATATAGATATGAGTGAAGGGAATACAAAAAATCAACAAAAGGTCATGACTCCCACTGCCATTTCACCAACATTGAAGCACAAAATTTTTAGTACCATTAAATTCAAGTAATTATTTGTTTTACTTTTTAGTTGCTAGTTATCTACATCCTTATAATGTGTTAGGATGGTCTTCTTCTATGCAGAGTTCAAATATATGTTGAGTTGTACAAATGGAAGCTTGCTTTGCGTCTACTGGGAGTATTACTGAATTTTTTTCCTGATATTTAGGAGAAAGTTTTATACAAATCATTTTATAGTTTACAATATGCTGGCTGTGGTTGATGAATTGTCTCTGTTTCTGACTGGTCATTGAGACACTTCACAAATTTTGTTGAAGCATACCTAGAGGCAAACCATTATTACTGTTGGGCTCAGTAATTTTTCTCATTTTGCTGAACTTTTTGAACTGAGTAAATGTTGCATTATCTCTTGAATTGAACTTCCAATTGTTTATTTCGAGCTGTTCCTTCATTTGTTTTTCTTGATTCAAGGATTGCCAACTATTTTTTTTGCATTTAAAGCTGATGAGAAATACTTAACTGATCTGAATTAGGCAGAAAAGAAAAGAACTAAATCTTTTAGTTCTGGCTGGACCTCTTTCTACTTGTATTCCTTTTCCTGTTCCTATTTGTTTATCGATTCTTCTTTTGTACATATTCTTGTTTGATACTATGTGTGGCATTCTGTAGCTCCTTTTATTGGTGATTGTCATATCTAATTGTTAGATTTTAAGTTATAGTTTTTTCGTTGCTTATCAGATATATTTATTTATTAATTTTTGTTGTACTATTCTTTCCATCATTATTTCCATGGGGCTTCTATGTATGAGTTCTTTCCTTGAACAGGCATGCTTCATATGCAAACAAAAATTCCACTGGCGGTGTGTACGATGCACAATAGCATCGCATGATAAATGTGCACCATTTCCAGAACATGTGATCACTTTATGTAATAAAGCTGGGCATGCTGTCTGTTGGAGGCATCCTTCTGATTGGCGGCTTGAGAAGGAGGTCAATTTCTTCCTTCTTTCATCAACATGGTTTTCTTGTTACTGATATAATATTCAATTTCTCCTGGCATTTTTTTAGCTTTACTTATTATTTTACTGGTATCTCGTAAAGACCTGCCTTGCACAGTGTGGATAGCGTCCACTTTGCATACTCTCCTCTTGATTTTCATTGTTTTTCTCAAAAATGCGTCTACAGAATCGGAGGTGCCGATACACATAAGTCATGAAACCTCGCTCACTAGGGGATGTGGGACATGTCCCTCAACCCCTCCCGGTAACCAGCGTCCTTGCTGGCCTGACCCTGACAGACTTGCGTACGCTACTCCATATCCAGTTGGGAATTGGCTGTCATATAATTTGTCACAACCCGCCCCAATCTGTGTAGATAGTATTCACTTTTGCAGGCTCTACATGCTCACGATTTTTAATCTATTCCTACATACTAGAAAGGAATCCACACATATAAATCTCATCAAACCTCACTCACGTGCGATGTGAGATGTCACGATCACAACGATCCTCCTTTAGGATCTGTTGAAGGATTTAGATATTTTAATTACACCCTCTTTAATAACTTAAGTATTTAGACTAGATGAGTGCTTAACATGGTATTAGAGAAGGAATTCTTGTCTTCAAACCTCGCTGTCACCCAATTAAAAAAAAGATGTTTCACGTGTTGGACCAAAAGAAGGCAACACGTGAGGGGGCGTGTTGAAAGATTTGCATATTTAAGTTACACCCTTTCTCATAGCTTAAGTCTTTAGAGTGGATGTGTGGTTAACAGGACCCAACATCCTTTCTGGCCTGACCCACATTGGTTATGCACACTCTTTCCCTTTCCGGCTAGGGATTGGCTCTAATACCCTGTGTCATGAACCATTGTGTGGATATGTCTGCTTTGCACACTGTCCTCTTGGTGCTTACTGTCTTTCCTCAAAACGCGTGTACAAAGATGGGAGGTTCCATACATATAAGCATCATCAAATCTCACTCCCTTGTGAGACGTCACATCAATGTCGTTATTGTTAAACTTAGATTTGTCAAAGGTTTTCACTGAAACCATTTCCTTACTATCTTATTTAGGAAAATTTTATTTTAAAGGATGCTAAAATATTGGGAATAGATTGGTACAATATAATCAAGTTCTTGTAGTAAAATTGATACATGAAGTTTCATATATTTACTTTGTCCTATTCGGAAAGGTTGGCTGCAGTTATTCCTGTCAGATCTCTACATTTGATTCAGCCTGTTTTCGTTGTGGTGTTTTTCTACGCTTCTTAATCTAAAAATGATGTACTAGTGAAGTATTAATATCTGACCAATTGGATTTTGGTACAGCATGAACTTGTTGGATTTAGGAGTAGATAAAATGGAGCTATTGCTTTGGAACATATATTTTTGATATATTCTTGTTAGGGTCTGTTATTTCATTATTATTTTCTATTGATTAGGCTGGCTGACAGGACTGATATCTTGTTGAATGAGCAGTATGCAGTTTCAAGGAGTGACATAGAGGTCAGAGCCTTTAATAGTCTGTTTATTATACTTAATGCATTGAAATTAAAATGGAACTAGTATTCACTATTTTTTTTTTTATATTTTTTCAATATTCGAGCTGATACAGTTCATTTTAGTGAGTCTATAAAGACACACTCGTTCTATGTACATTTGACTTTAGACATTTTATTTATTCCGTAGTCACCATGCTGCTCGGGCTAACTTTTCACCCCTCAAAATTTAGGAGATTTTCTGTCGTTTGCCTCTGCCATATACGGAAGAGGAATTTAACTTTGACTCAAGTTGGAAAGACATGACGGGGAATAAAGTGGAACCATCTTCATATTTGCACATAAGGCGCAGTATCCTTTTAAGTTTTTTGTTCTAGTTTTATTCTGTCCAGTTAAATATGTTCATCGCTTTCAATGATCAGAGCATATGATGGCCGAGTTATTTGCTTAAGATGTTGCAATTGTTAATGAAATTACCTAAAAGACGGTGAACTAAGCCTAGAGGGGGGGGGGGGGGGGGGTGAATAGGCTTTTTATGAATTAATTGACAAATTAAAATTTTAATTGCGGAAAAGTCAATTTTAATTCAATTTGTTTTAAAACAATAATCCACACAATAAATAATATAGGTGCAGAAAATAAAGCAAGAAACGACACCAATATTTTTACGTGGAAAAATCTTGGAAAGACTCTAAGTAAAAATTACGGATACGCTCAGGTATCGATGCACTATGAATCAAGAAGTACAAGACTTAATGAAGTTTTAGACTTATAAATCACTCCTGATCTGCCTTTCTCCACTCGACGTCTGACAGTCTTGAATCACCCGCGCTCCACGAAGCTCTCGTTCCGATCTTCGTACTCTGACGGCTCCGCTTCTCAACAGATCAAAGAACTACAAAGTCTTCTGCTTCGATCTCTGTACTCAGACGGCTTTGCTTCTCAACGGATCGATTCAACCACGTTGCACAAGGTGGTATGATGATTTTTCAGTAACAAATCATCCAATTGTGCATAAAGATATCATGTGTAGAAGCACAATTGGAGAAACTCAAAACCAAGAGAGAACTCGAATATATCTGATCAGTCAATAATTTTCTCTCTATATATATCTCTGTAGAAGTATATGAACGGTAGAAGAATTGCAGAGATCTCTTAAAAGCCACCTCCTTCTTTTTGTTTTAACTCATATATATAGAGAAGAGTCTTCAATTAATGGTAATAATTATTTTCCAATCATGATTCGTATTTCCACCATTAAGTGTTCCAAATATAGACAAATATGTCAATGATAGTTCAATATACCAATAATAAATTCAAATCATGTCTTAAAGTGGTTAGGAATCAATTACTTAGCAAGACAAACCTTCCAAAACAATTTTCCAATTTCCAATTTTTCACCACTTACCGAATACTCGGTGAACACCCATGCGTATGATACTACGCACAACTCTGGAATTTTTCACTTGCGTACTTACCGAGTACTCGGTGGAACAAAATACAATTTTTTCTGAAATATTTGCTTCTTTGCACTGCCGCTTCCAGCCGTTGTTCCATTCGATATCCTTTGTATCTTTATCATTTTATACTTTATTTTACACATAAATTTCTTATCATATAACACTTAACAACTCGATCTAAAAACACACAACTCTCAACATGGTTTTTGATAAGAATAATGCCATTACTTAAGTAACTGTTCTTACAATTAAACTTTACTATAGCACTGCCCTTAAACAATGCTCGGACCATATACTAGCAGTCTAGCACTTATGTTGTAAAGGAATTATACATTTTTTTTTTGTTTGTGGGCGGAGTTATTTGCTTAAGAAGTTGCAATTGTTAAACTTTACTATAACACTGCCCTTAACCAATTTAGATGTGTACCTTGTCAAGAAAAAACGTGATGATGTTGACTGCGATATTGGGTGCACAAATTGCAGTTCTATATGTTCTGAAGATTGCATGTGCAGGTATCAATTTTTTTATCGATCATCTAATTTTCTTTCCATTGGATTCTTGATTATTTCTTGCCTTTAACCTAAAAGGATTTCCTACTTCGTTACTTGTGATTTCCAAGAGTAGTTGTAATTTGCAGGGTCCCTTGTAATTGATATTTATAACTTTATCCTCTGAATGATTTCCAGTTACCTTTCCAGAATTTGTTTGATGAAAATAAATTTGAGAATGTCAGTACCTATTTAGTTCGTTATTGCATCTTCACTTCTCAGGATATCTCATCTCTATGTGTACTGTTACTCTTTAGACAGTAGTAGAAATTTCACAACTAATTTTTCATAATAAATTTACCTTATCAAGCTTTAGTAATCTTTCTGTTTGTTTAACTGTTATAACTTGTATTCTGGGGAAATGCCTCTTCTCCAGTGTAATATCTCGTGTGTAAGGAGGTTAAGCTGGATCCATGAACGATATATTATGTATCAAGTTCGCGTTTTCTTTGTATTCTATCTTATAGAAAAATGGTTTTTAATTAAAATTTTGATAGACGCTTATAATGTTATTGTCTGGTGTTGTAGGGTTCAATGCATAAGTTGTTCAAAGGCTTGTCATTGCTCGGACATGTGCACAAACAGACCATTTCGAAAAGAGAAAAAAATCAAAATAGTCAAGGTGAGAAACTTTTGCTGTAGAAGCTCGTGAATGTTTGTACCCTTTTCTGGGCTACCTGTCTATGCTTTTCATGAAATCAGTAGCATGACTTAATCTAAATTTGCGGTCAACTGTATTTTGCATAACGGTTTCCAGACTAAATTTTGTGGTTGGGGAGTAGAGGCAGCTGAATCGATTAGGAAAGGCGATTTCGTCATTGAGTATATTGGGGAAGGTATCTTTCCGCACATTCTATAATCCCCTGGAACTTCGTATTCTTTTTCCCTTTTATCATCCTAAAATTTAGTTATTTGTGGTTTGAATGATTGAATCTTTGTTTAGGAGCATTATACACCACTGTTGTTATGCAACAGAGTTTGTATTGCTGCTGTCATTGATTGTACCTTTCTTGGGCTTGATAGCTATCTATAGCAAATCTTATTCTTCCTAAAGAAGTTTTCTTTCATTCTTATATATATTCTAGCCGAAAGCACGTGATTTAAATTTGTATAATAAATAAATAAGATATAAAAAATTATAATAAACTTTCTAATACATATGTAGAATTTAATAAGCATTTAAAATTATTCATAAATAAATTTAAGTTTAGTTTTTATTATTTATAATGAATTTCATGTGTAATAGAACATATCAAATCAATAAGAAACACATTTTAAATTATTTACATTGACAAAGAAAATATAAAATATTTTTATGTAATATAAAAATATATATCAAGAGAAATAAAAATTCAAGAGTTGTAACTCTTGAAATGCAAATAATTGATAAAGAACCTTTAAAGTATATAAAATCACATTTACAAATAAACAAGTCAATAAATAACATCTATATAAATAATAAAAAGATAAATTGAGACATGAAAATATCAATAACAAACAATGTAAACAACATAAATAATATTGATCCACGGTGCATACTCGTTGCTCAATGGTGTAGAGTAAGGTGCATACTTTATCACTATGATCCTTTAAAATAGAATGTTGCTTAATGGTGTAGAGTAATGGATCAATCCTCTCACGTTCTCCACCATTTCTCTTATATCACGCATGAAATCACTTTACTATGTGGCCAAATCCTATTACTTGTTGTCCAAAATCTCTCTCTCTATATATGTATACACAATCATATACAATTATGTATATACACAATTGAAAAGTTAAATCCTACTCTTCTCACCCCACCTCTATCTATTTATACATACATATGAAAAGTCTTCTGCACGTTATGGATTTCAAAAATCAAGAACTTAAATATATGATTAATTTTACGTTAATAAAACACATTTAAATTTTCTTCACACAAACATCCCAAATCCTACAACGTTCTCCCCCACATCTTTCTCTATATACATCATATACGTACAAACATACGAAAACTCTTTAACTGAATTAGGCCTTATGCATATATGATTAATGGTCAAAAACTAAAATGAAATAAAGTGAGGATTAATTATAGATTAATGAAACACATTTAAGTTTTCTTCTTTTAATTTAAAATATACACACAAACATATATGTATACATGAAAACTGAAAAGTCTTATACTTAATTAGAAATTATGGATATTACGACAATAATAACATAATAAGAAGACCAAAGGCATTACTCCTTAAACAACATCATACATTTAATATTTAAAATAATACTAAAATAAAAAATATTGAAAAATATTTCAAGACCCTAACTTTAAAAGATTGATTTTATAATATATTTATTGATAATTTAAAAAATATAAAAAATTTATAGAAATATTCCAAGTCCCTTTTTACTTTTATAATGCATAGAGTAAATAGATTTTATAATAGAGTTATAGATAATAATAATATTATGACAATAATAACATAATGAGAAGACCCAAAGGCATTACTCATGAAACAATATCATACATTTAATATTTAAAATAATACTAAAATAAAAAAATATTGAAAAATATTTTAAGACCCTTAAACTTTAAAAGATTGATTTTATAATATATTTATTGATAATAATAATATTATGGTAATAATAAAATAGTGGGAAGATCAAAGGTATTACTCATGAAACAACATAATGCATTTAATATTTAATATAATGTCTTTAATGACATAGATTTAATAAATAATAAAACAAATATTTTTTTTATTTAAAATATTATATTAAAGTGGGGAGAAATAATCCAAGGGGCTTACACTTTTAGAATAGTATATATATATGTTGAGAGATACGGTTATTAAAGGAAACCTGTATAGTGTAGGAGATTTTGTGTAATCGTTGATTTTAGGGATTAGTTGTGTTGTATACTCTGATTAGGATAGTTTCTTGATTTGTAGGATTGTTAATTCCTGATTTGGCTGATAAGCCGTTTATTATAATTTGGGTGTAGATCAGAATATTCAATTATCAATGAATTAATTTTCAATTATCATTCACGACATGGTATTAGAGCCTTAGGCTCTTTTTTGGATTTTTTTTCTCCGCTTCAGGCTTTCCTTTGGGTTGAATTTACCTCTGTTCATCTGCTTTCCCATATATCACCTTTTTTAATCGTTCTAAACAATCATGTCGGAGTCCACTAAAACAAGCCTCGTCTCGGAAGTACTTTCAATCGAGAATTCTGCAGCTGTTTCGATAAGCGAGTTGCAAAACATAGAAGCAACATATCGATTAAATGAATTTTTTTTTAAAAAATGGTCTCAATTAGTTTGTACGTTTTTGAAGGGAAGAGGCAAACTGAGCCATTTGATTGGCATAAGGCCTTCAAAAAGGGATCCCAAGTTTGATGTGTGGGATGAACAAGATTTACTTGTAATGTTTTGGCTATGGAATTCGATGCTCTCGGAGATCAGTGATACGTATATGGGAGGCTGTCAAGCAAATCTATTCTAAAGTCGACGACGCCGCGCAGATCTATGAGATTAAGACTAAAATCTTTGCAACCAAGCAAGGTACTCGTACCGTCATGGAATATTCTAATCTCTTGTAAGGATTATGGATGGAAATGGATCATTATCAGTGCTTTCAGATGTGGTGCAGTGATGATGCAGCGATTCTCAAGAGATTTGTTGAAAAAGATGGGATTTATGATTTTCTTGATGGACTCAATATTGAGTTTCATGCTGTAAGGGTACAGATCTTAGGAAAAGAGGAACTGCCATCATTAAATGAGACCATCTCAATCATCCGTGCTGAAGAAGGAAAAAGAAGTGTTATGCTAGAGACTCAAGTCGGGGATAGTTCTGCTCTAGTGACAAAATTTACTGGAGTTCGAAATTCGGGACCCACACAGCCTAACGAGGGGTCCAATAGGCAAGCTGACTCATCAAAGTTGGTCACGAGAGACTCTTTTTCGCAGGCTTACTCATTGAGGCCCTCCAATAGAGACTCTCTTTGGTGTACATATTGCAAGAAACATCGTCATACGAAGGATTGGTGCTGGAACTCAATGGCAAGCCTCATTTTCATGTATATCTTCTTCTTCTTGTGTTACTAATGTCTCGGATAAAGTTTCTCCAAAGACATGGGTAATTGACTAAGGTTCCACCGACCACATAACCTGTTCTTCTAAATTTTTTATTTCATACACTCCTTGCTCTAGTCATAGGAAAATAACTATAGCTGATGGATCCATTACCACAGTAGCAGGACATGGGGATGTTTTTCTAAATAACTCTCTCACACTTAAAAATATTCATTATGTTCCCAAACTGTTTACAAACCTTGTTTCAATCCAAAAGCTTACTAAAGATTCAAATTGCAGTGCGACCTTTTACACCTCTCTTTGTGTGTTTCAGGAACAGGGCACAAAGAGGATGATTGGACATGCTAGTGAGAGAGATGAACTTTACTACCTGGAAGAACAAAGTGGCAGTGCTAAAGTTGAGAATTCCCTACCCATATCATTCCTTTCCGAGTCAGTTATTTCCAATAAAGAAATTTTTTGGCTTTATCATCGTTGTCTAGGTCATCCGTCATTTAGTGTTATTAAGCGTTTGTTTCCGTTGTTATTCAAAGAGTCCAGTGTCGAGAATTTTCATTGTAGTGATTGTGAACTGAAGGGTCGTGATTTGATGATATTGTGTTGTTGTTTCACCACACCACGATCAACAAGAATTTATACTTACTAATATTTTATTTGCAATAATATAGCAAGTAGGGTCAAACCATTCTCAACTTGGAACTCGTTTTGAGATAATGATCTAAAACTTTACTTTTCGAGATAAGAAGAAATCACTTAAAACAATTCTTGAATTTTTTAATAGTAAACTAAAATAACTAGTTAAAATTATCAAATGGTGGAAAAACTCTCAAGGGAAAAGAATCCACCACCCGGATCTATACAAATAATATTATATATTTCTATTGCAAATTCTCCTCCAACCTATTAAACATAAACATAGATATTGGTAGACATTCCTCGTATTTTCATTAATTGGTAATCACGAAGAATCCTCCCTCTAATGTTTTGGTTTAAATAAAATGTAAATAGTAGTAGACATTCCCCGTATTTTCATTAATTTGTAATCATGGAAAATTTTCCTTTTATTTTTTAGCTTCCAACCTCTATTGTAAGGTTTTTGTTCATTGAGATTCATAAAATGAATACTCTTGGGACGAGAATTAAACAATACGAAATAAAATAAAAATTATTTATATCTTACCCATGGTGGCTTCATCACCCCCTTGAGAAGAGTTTTAAGGTAGCATGTTGATAGAAAAATAAAACAAGGTAATGGAATAAAAGTCCATTGATAGAGTAAAAATTACAAAAAATATGAAAATGGTACAATATTCTCTGAGCTCTCACTCCTCAACTCTCCTTTTCTTTTCTTTCTGCAACTCTAGTTTGCGAATATTTATAGGCACATTGCAGACCCAATTGATCAATGACATTTAATGATTTCTGTGCTTTTCAACTACCACCATTGAATTGTGGGAAGCATTAAAAGCCTCCAACCAATCTTTCAACAACAATTTCTCTCTTTTTTTCTTTTACATTATTTAATATTCCTCTACCCCACTTTCACAGCTATTCACACGTACACATAGATATATATATGTAATTATTACATTCTCCCCCACCATTTTTTTTTCTACATTTTCATCTTTCTTGTTTTCTTTTTCTTTTCTTTTGTAAATCAATCCCTGCATGAAATAAAAATATATACATATGATGACATTATACTAGGTAAATTACTCTATTTTGTGCACTTATCAAATTACCCCTAAACAAGCTTTTGCTAGTCCTCTAGCAAATAAGGAAAAAAGAAGAAGATAAGTTCACAAAAATGATACATTATTGAAGTTTAACTAATGATGTGCCACTTTCGCAGGCTGCATTCGATTGCATTTACCATATGCAATAAGGCCTTAAACCCCTAGGTTACCTTAGTGGACTAACTATAGCCTCGTGAGGGTTTACAGTTAAGATACCCTCAAACTTCTTCATTCTTTATTTTCACGCATTCATGTATTCACACACTCGTTTATTGATGATTGTACTCGTGTGACGTGGATATATCTTATGAAAAATAAATATGATGTTAACATAGTGTTTCCCAATTTTTATAACATGATCAAGACCCTATTTGATATGGGAATTAAAAGATTTCGATCGGATAATGTCAAGGATTACTTTAATCAATTTCTCTCACCATTCTTTCAAAAACAGGGAATCATTCATGAATCCTCTTGTGTTAGCACATCTTAACAAAACGGGGTGGCCGAATGAAAGAATGGTCATCTTCTTGCTATCACACGAACATCTTTATTTCACAAAAATGTCCCAAAACAGTATTGGGTAGAGGCAGTTCTAACTGCAGCTCATCTTATAAATAGGCTGCCAACAAGAGTCATTGATTTCAAAAGCCCAATGGATATTCTCACAAAATTCTTTTCGAATTTCAATGTCTCAAATGGTCTGACTCCAAGAGTTTTTGGAAGTGTCGCATTCGTTAATGTTCATTATTAAAATAGGGGAAAACTTTATCCACGTGCTCTCAAGTGTATTTTCGTTGATTATTCCTTCACTCAAAAAGGGTACAAATGTTTCCATCCACCAACAAGGAAATTCTTCGTTTCCGCTAATGTCACCTTTGTCGAAACTGAGTTGTATTTTCAAACCTCCTATCTTTTGGGGGAGAAGCTGAGTGAAGATAGGGACAAAGGCTTGTTTCTCCTTGATTCACATTTCGGTCAGCCCAGTTCTGTCGTTGATCAGCCCCATATCGAGTTTGATGTTCAACCTCTTGTTCATTCAAATCTCGAGTCTGAGTTTATCATTGCTCCGCCCAATTCCAAGTTCGTTTCTGGTCAGCCTGGTCCTGCTGAACCTGTTCAATCCAAATCTGCTGGGTTAACACGACCACTACAAGTGTATTCTAGGAAGCAAATACCAAACTCTCAACCTGTGCATGTTCAATCGCCTGTTCGAGCTACTGTTCAAACCTTCGAGACAATTCCCAGACCTATCGTGTCCACCGTATAACCATGCAACCTTAAGGAACCCGTCAATGAAAGCGTTGAACAAAGTGACGATGATCTACCAATTGCTCTTAGGAAAGGAACTAGAGCCTGCACAAAGCATCCATTGTACTTGTTCATGTCCTATAAAAACCTATCCCAGAGACATAGAGCCTTCCTTAGTAACCTACACACAATTCCTATTCCTAGAAACCTATCTGAGGCATTAGGAAACAAGAACTGGGAGGATGCCATGAAAGTGGAGATGAAAGCTCTGGAAAAGAATAAAACATGGGACTTGGTCAGATTGCCGGAAGGAAAGAAGTTGGTTGGATGCAAGTGGGTCTTCACTGTGAAGTACAAGTTAGATGGTTCCTTGGAGAGATACAGGGCAAGATTAGTTGCCAAAGGCTACACTCAGTCCTATGACATAGACTACCTTGAGACATTTGATCTGGTCACAAAAATGAATATGGTACGGGTTCTCTTATCATTGGCCACTAACTTTGGTTTGAACTTACAATAGTTCGATGTAAAAAATGCATTCCTACATGGTGATCTCAAGTAGGAAATCTACATAGAAGTCTCGCCAGGATTTGAATCCAAGGAATGGATGGTTTGCAGGTTAAAGAAAACTCTATATGGACTCAAACAGTAAACAAGGGCCTGGTTCGGTAGGTTTGCAAAAGTGATGACTGGTTTGGGTTATAGGCAGAGTCAAGGAGACCATACACTGTTTGTGAGACACTCTAAGTCAGGGGGAGTGACAACATTGTTGGTATATGTCGATGATATTATAGTAACATGCAATGATTCAGAAGGAATGCAAAGTTTAAAGAAATGGTTGGAGAAAGAATTCGACATCAAAGAACTCGGAAAGTTAAAATATTTTATGGGCATTGAAGTCGCGCATTCAAAACATGGAATTGTTATATCACAACAAAAGTATGTATTAGACTTGTTGAAGGAAACTGGGAAGCTAGGGTGTAAGTTGAGTGACACGCCTATTGAGTTCAATCATGGATTATGTGATGCTCCAAAAGACACAATGGTGGACATAAATTCTTATTAGAGACTTGTGGGGAGACTAATTTATTTGGCACATACGGGACCGTAGATTGCCTTTGTTGTGAGCGTTGTTAGTCAATTTATGCATAATCCCAAAGAAATGCATTTGAAGGCTGTACATAGAATTCTACATTATTTGAAGGGAAACCCCGGGAGAGGAATTTTGTTCAAAAGAGGAGGAAGCATGACATTGGAAGCCTATACTGACAGTGAGTATGCAGGTTCTTTAGTTGATAGAAGGTCAACCTCGGGTTATTACACTTTTCTAGGTGGCAATCTTGTGACATGGAGGAGTAAAAAACAGAGTGTGGTGGCAAGATCAAGTGCAGAATCCGAGTTTAGGTCAATGGAACTTGGAATATGCGAACTGTTGTGGTGAAAAATAGTTTTGGATGACTTACGGATAAAGTGGGAAGGTCCGATGAGATTATATTGCGATAATAAGTCAGCCATAAGTATTGCCCACAATCCGGTACAACATGATAGTACAAAACACATTGAAGTGGATAGACATTTTATCAAGGATAAATTGGACCGCAGCTTAATCTGCACTCCGTTTGTTTCAACCAATGATCAATTAGCTGATGATCTTACAAAGGGACTGTCGAGTAATGTTTTTGAAAGTATAGTTAGCAAGCTTGGAATGGAGAATATCCATTCACCAACTTGAGGGGGAGTGTTGAGAGATACGGTTATGAAAGGAATCCTGTATAGTGTAGGAGATTTTGTGTAATCCCTGATTTTTAGGGATTAGTTGTGTTGTATACTCTGATTAGGATAGTTTTCTGATTTGTAGGATTGTTAGTTCCTGATTTGGCTGATAAGCCGTGTACTATAATATCGGTGTAGATCAGAATATTCAATTATCATTCACGACAATATATATATATATATATTAGTTATTTCCATGATTGAGGGTATCCATAACCAGCTTCTGGACGAACTAATCTATAGTATTGGTTCGGGTTTGCATTGGCTATCACATTTATTATGGGCACTGGTGCAATGTTAACCTATAACCATACTTGCGTTTATATATTGTTGTCAAAGTAATGTGTGTGGGATCAATGAGTATATATATGAGTATAGATTGCAGAGTAATTTCATCTTTTAAATCTGTTTATATATTGTTGTCAAAGTAATGTGTATGGCATCAATGAGTTTAGATTATAGAGTAGTTACTATTCTTTTTTTCTTTTTCTTTTTTAAAAAAAATATTTTCTGGTAAAAAATATGTTGCCAATCCCAGGGATGTGTCAACATAGCTGGATTTTTCTGCTAAGTCAGCATTGCTAACGTGATGAAAGATTCACATTTTCCCCACAATTTTGCTTTGTATGTATAACTTAACTGCCTGACATACTATGTTTTTCTTGACTTCCTAATACTGAGGGAGGTGAACTTTTCTTGTAAGCTAAACATCATTAATATCACAATTCATATCTGCTTAATTTTTCTTGTTTGTTGGCTCTAACAGAATTTAATTGCTTCTTTTATGCTGCAGTTATTAGTGATGCTTTGTGTGAACAAAGGCTGTGGGACATGAAATATGAAGGTGCTGAGAACTTTTATATGTGTGAAATCCGAAAAGACTTCACCATTGATGCGACTTTCAAAGGAAATTCTTCACGTTTTCTCAATCATAGCTGTGATCCCAACTGTAAACTGGAAAAATGGTTAGTTTGATCAACTTCTTGTTTTCTGTTTCTCATTTTCAAGGATTTTATGAGGTTGAATTTCCTTCTAGCGTGTGAATTTGGTTAAACGTACCAATTGAATCCATAGGATTTACTCCCTCTGTCCCAATTTACAACCTTTAGATGATGACTTTTAGTAACTTCTATCATATTGATAGTGAATAATAACCAAAATTATCAGTAGTAGGTCTATGATGATGTAATGGTTTATTGTTTAGTTGTTTTTTTATTAGTTCAATGCATAAAAGTTAAATTGACAATGTTACAAATAAAGTACATTGACATTTCAAATAGGACATCTATTTTGGGACGGTCAAAACAAGAAAGATCGACACTTCAAATTGGGACGGAAGGGGTACCAAGTTTGCCATTTTCAATGGAAGTCTTGTATCATTTTTACAATTTAGATTATTTTGAGTTCTCCTCGAGACAGATGAGGCTATAGGATTCCTCCAACGAACAGATGTCACGAATTTTGGTTTATAGCTGTTACTTTTAATCCCAGTTGAAATAAAGTAGGACTTTGTTGCTATGACCAATTTTAGCTCCTCTTCTTTTTGTTCAAGAATTGTAAGAAGTAGCAGGTCATTTTTTGACCCACATATTTTTTTAATATAACAACCAAGTTTATGTGACATACTGTTTCTAACTTTCAACCAAACTGTATTTGGTATTCTCTATGTAGTATTAGACTTTTCACTCTTCTTTATGGATGATTGCTGGCTTCCCTTTACCCATCTGCCCCCAGTAGGGTTTGATCCGTACCATCTTCCATTAAACTCTATCAGAGATGTACCACTGTCCTTTGAGAATGCAATGCATCTGGTTCTTTTGTATCCTCAATCGTATATTGTCAGGGTAGTGCTAGACTAAGTCAGCCTTTGGAATGTTGTTTTAGATATGGAAATCCTTCAAAAGCAGTGTAGGTCTGGTCCCTTGACGTTCTCAATTGTTGTTGTGTGGCTGGATTAATTCGTCTTCTGGAAGGGCAGTGATCTTTTGCCATCAGTGGGCTGAGTTTCATAATACTGCCTGGATGAGTTACTCCAAAATTTTAGGCTCACCAGGATACTTAATTCTGTTTGCTAATTTCTGGAATGAGGAATTGCAGTTCTGTTCAACTGTATCTAATTTGTTGAGAACATGTCTGTCGGATTTTGAATCAATTTTTTTGGTGGACCAGTTCTTAGATTTTAACTGCTTTGGAAATTGGAATTCCCTTTTCGGACTTCCAATTCACCACAAGGGTTCTGTGGTTAGACTTTTCTTTTACATCACATGCTTTCAAGATACACTCAGTCACTCACACAATCATATTGAATAATTGTTGTGCTTGCAATCAGATTTTCTTGCTTCTGTTTGGGACAATTTGGATGGAGCCTTGTCCATGTAGCAGAAATAGGTCCGATTGACTGCTGATGATAGCAGAGTTTAGTTGCTTTGGCCAGCATTCATTCTGATTTTCAATTTTAATTGCTTTTATGTTTCTCAAAAAGGCAAGTTGATGGGGAGACACGTGTTGGCGTCTTTGCTGCCAGATCTATTGAAGTTGGAGAACCATTAACTTACGATTACAGGTATGGTATGATTTTTTTGGTTCCCCTTATATATTCTGGTTTCTAGCCTGTTATCAGCTACATATTAGCTTGCATATTACTGCTGCCGTCCACAGTCACGGTTTTATAGCTAGTAATGTATTCGGACTATCCACTGATTGCAAGAATCAAAATTATCTGCATATAAAATCTACCTTTGGGCTTATTTCATAACTGATGCAGAAAGAAAAAGTAGAAAGAAGTAATAGATTGAGGGAAATGCTTATACTTTGCTTGTTTTTTGAAACAAAAGTTAGGGGGAACCCCCCTAACTAGATTTATTAATTTTCTGGTATGTTTTTAGTGTTTTACAGGAGTTGTTAAAACCTGGCTTGAATCTTACAGGAGAAATCCATGTATCTACAGACCCCCCCCCCCCCCCCCCCCAAATACAGGAGAAAAAAAAAAGAAAGAGAAGAAGAGAGATCCAAGTCCAGCAAAACGAAGACGAGCTAGGAGAATAGCCGGCAAAGTGTGCCAAATAGTTAAATTATCACTTTGAGATAAGTTTACTTGAGACATATGTGAGAAATTAGAGTGTCGCCTGTATCAATCTGAGAGGAGAGTTTGCAAGACTACTTTTAGGTGAAAAATTAGGTGTGTCGCTTCCTAGTGAGAAAATTAGAGAAAGTAGACTTCGGTGGCAAGAACATGTTAAACGTAGAACTGCAGTTTTGTTTGTTAGAAAGGCAAGAGTGGTTTGGGTAGGTGGTAGGAGATAATGTGGCTGGCAAAAATTGAAATGGAATAAATGGATTATACATGATCTTAGGTATTTAAATTTTACAGGTGAAATAGCTCATGCAAGAAAACAATGGAGAAAGAGCTTAGCCGTAGGCAGTGAGAATTGTCAAAAGGATTTATCAGACCTGCAAGAAAATATTGATCATTGTATGCTCATTTTCCCTTTCATCTGTAGCTGTTAGGGGCTAGTTTTTTTTTTTTTTTACCTCCCTTCCACTTGTTTTGGAAGGATTGAAGCTACTACAAAGTTGCTCTTATCATTCTGGTGGTTTCATGAACCATACATGTTGATCTATTTAGTTGCCCTATGTGCCTCTTGCCACTTCAACAATAATGGCCCACTTAACCAAATGTCAAGAGGTTAACATATGAGTTCCATGGCACATACTACATCATCAATAAACGCCAAACAGAAGACCGAAGACTTGTAGACCTGAGTTGGTAGCAGGGCTTAGTATTTTTTGGGACATCCTATATACTATCTATTTTTATTATTATATCAAATTCCTTTTCTATCACCTTAGCGGCATCATTCATCCTCACCTTTTGGCCTACAAAACAGACTCTCGGCTGAGGCCAGAGGAGAGGAGGAAATGGGCAGCACCACTACACTCTCTAGGAGCTCTCTGGCTGCCTGACCTTGCCCGCTTTCTCTACCTCCTTTAACCTCTAGATCTTCACAATTCCTTCACCGAGGTAGTCAATGGCGAACTTACAGTCTTGCACACTGCCACCTCTCTCGTTTGCTTGGACTTCCACACCACCAGTCCACCTTGGATTCTACTATGTCGTAAGTAACTCCTAATTAGGAAACAAGAACCTACATCTGAAATCTATTTTACCTGAAATGCATTTCCGTACTATTAAGATGTTGAATATATACATATCCCCTAATCCTCCTGTTTTCCTTATATAATTTTCCTGTTAAGGTCCTGGAAATGGTCCATAGTTTAAATTTCTTATGCCACCTGTTCTGTGTATTGGTTAATACTTTTGATCCTCTAAGTGCATGGAGAAATGAGTTTAAGATCAGCCATCTTGATATTCTTTAACTGGAGTTTCAAACATGACTGAGAAATGTATGTTTAGATGGAGGCTAAGAGTTGTGTGTGATCTTTTAATGTTTAGATTTGTGCAATTCGGACCCGAGGTTAGGTGTCATTGCGGTGCTACAAATTGTCAAGGTTTTCTTGGTACCAAGAGAAAGGTTGGTAAGATGAAACTCTTCTGGGGTTCAAAACGCAAGAGAACATCCACTGTTACCTTACGACTCGTTAAGGTGTGATTGGTATCTGCAATTTATACACACGAAAGTCTGCAAAATTGATGTATATTACTCCAAAAGGAAGATACATTAAAGAGAAAAATGAAGAAAGAGAATACACTCTCATTGGGGTCTTTTGTCTTAATTGTCATTATAGTTATTTTTACATTCAATAAAAGATGTAATATTTGCCAAATATTTTGGGGAGTAAGAATACAAGTGAATCTCTATATTGAAAGTGTTGAGTTCTGTCTTAAAACTTTTTGAGAATATGCGGAACGGATGGCCTACCATTTTGTAATGCTTGTTGTGAGTTTGTGATGTGTAAGAACATTTTTATAATCACATGTCTACTCAATAATCATGTTGGGTTGATTATGTATTTTGGTTAAAGTTTGAAGATAGAATAAATAAATATTAATATTCAGGAATCACCGAACGATCGGTGGAATCCTCGATCATTCGGTAACGCTGACATTGGAATTTGTGTGAAAATATATTGGTAGAATTTTGACTTCTTGTACAAGTATATTGAGGGATATACTGGTCCATTCACAGTTATTTCTTGGTCCTCACACCAAGATTTTTTGGAGTGTAAGTAAAGAAATATCATTCCATAATTGATGATTCTATTATATAATTAATTAAAGACTTCTTTATCTATAAATATGGGTAGATATTGAGAAGAGAAGACAAATTTGGAGAGTTCTGCAATTCTTTCATAGAAAAATCTTTCTACCGAGAGAGAGAGATAGAGAAAAATATTGATTGATCATTCATTTTCTAGTTCTCTCTAGTTTTTGGGGTTGTTCAATTGTGCTACAACAGTTGTGATTTTTATACACAATTGGATGACCTAGAAATGAAAAATTTACACACCATCTGTTGTACTGTGTGTGCTTTGATCCGTGAGAAGCGGAGCCATCGGAGTACGGAGATCGGAGCAGGAGGTTTTGTGTTAGTGCGAGTGAATCAACAACTTTCAGACGTCGAGTGTAGAACGGCAAATCCGGAGGTATTATAAGTCCCGTTTTCATAGTCTGTATAACTCTTGATTCATAGTGCATCGATACTAGAGGGTATTCGTGTTTTTACTTGGAGCGTTTTCCAAGATTTTCCATGTAAAAAATTTGTGTGTTATTTATTGCTTTATATTCTACAAATATATTATTGTGTGATTGTTATAATTTGTGGTGTGATTTAGATTTTGGGAAATATTTAACGAAAACAATTGACACACTGTTCCTAGAATTTGCATGTATAGTTTTTTGAATGATCGGGGGATTAATTGATCGATCGGTGGTGCGATCGATCGGTGTAATATGAGATCGATCGGTTTTGGGTTATCGTGTTTCGATCGATCATTTGGTTACGTGATTGATCGGTTTTAGATTACCAGTGTGTTTGTTTCAACATTACTATAATAACTTGAATACATATTAATCATACTCGCTATATTCACCTAAATACATATTAATCATATTCGCTATATTTACCTGAATACATATTAATCATACTATACGTATCATAATAGTGATTTAGGACATCATCAAGTGGTTATCCACTAGAATGTTATTTTTATTAAAATAAAATTAATTTTAATATAATTTTATTATATTCATTAAAAATATATTTAATAATAATTTATTATTTTTATTAAGATAAAAATATTTTAATTAAAAATTTATTTTATCTTTGATAAATATTATTAGTAAAGGAAAAAAATTTGAATGACCTAATTATTCTGATTAAAATTAAATATTCCGCAAATAATTTTAGTTGATCATTAAATTTATAAAAAGCCTATTCACCCCTCCTCTAGGCTTAGTTCACCGTCTTCTAAGTAATTTCATGATGAATTGCCCCTTGGAGCAAGGGACAAACTAATGAAGCTAACTCTTTCTCCTCAAAACTATTATTGGATGATATATATATCTATATCTATATATATATATATCTATATCTATAGTAGACACTGGAACTCTTTATTCTGCTTGTGGGGATATCTTCTAATTTTCAGAAAATAAATTGTGCTGCTTTCATGAATCTTATTGTAATATACTATTGTTGTGTTATTTTTTTGAAACTGTTATTGTCTTACAATGGGTTGAGTATTTTAGTACAAGTTATGGTAATAGTTATTAATAGGAAAATTAGCTTTGTGGTATTTGAAGATAAATATTTTGTAATTCAATTATATTCACGGATTTTTAACATTCTAATTTGGTATGTTAGAATTAATTCTTGAAGCTACACTATGAAATGTATGGTTGCTTTATGATTCTCGGTTTATAAGTGTCGTAATATTTGGGTCTAGTGTTATACAGTATTTCAACTTCTTACGCTAATTTGTCTGTCTCAGTGAAGTATTCCAAACTGAAGCATCTGTTCATTTTCAAAAACCAGTATTTCAAATTCATCGTTGGATCACATAACTGTCCTTTTGTACCCTGCTTTTTCACACAATTTTTGTTGTTTTACAACTTTGTTCACAAATCAGGAAATTGGAGAAGAGGCAATATTCAAGCAAATATGTCACGTATATTGTATAATACAACATGAATATTCAGTTTCCTTCTTCATTATTGGATTCACTAGAAATGAATTGGTATACAGTATTTACAAGTTAATTAAGCACGGTAAAAAAATTCCTTCAGGAACATATGAAAATGATGTCATTTGTTCTTATCTACCCTTGAGAAAGGTTTTGCAAATTCTTTCCCAGCATCTCCTATCTGGTTCAGCTGTTAGTAGTTTTGATTTCACCTCGTGGGCAAAAATTTTCTGTCATGAATTAACAAGAAAACAAAAATTATTATACATAAAAAGAAAAAAAAAATGAAAAATTACCAAACATAATGAAATTGAATTACCTCTATGGAGTTGTTGTTTGAAAGACGTTCAATTATTTCGTTAAGAATGTCTTTGGTATATTCAGGATGACCTTGAATCCCTAATATATGTTCTCCAATGCTAACCATCTCCACACCCGTTTTCTCTGAGCAAGCAATCACTTTAGCTCTCAAAGGTATCTGCAACACCTGTTTCATGTAGTGCTCGAAAATTACTCAGTTCATCCTTGTATATATAAGTCTTAATTATTATGCATATATATGTATATATATATATATATATATATATATATATATATATTTATGACTTTACATAATGCATGCATGTATACAAGAGAGAGAGAGAGAGAGAGAGAGATTATATATGTATACCTCATCTTGGTGGCACTCAATAATCGAAAGGGATGGTAGGTTTCCATCTAAGCCATCAAGAAAGCTGCATGGGGCGTAGTGTTTCACTATCTGCACTTTTCTTATTCCAAGGTCCCAACCACTATAAGATTTCCCTACCAATCCACCCAATGCCCTGCATAGAATCTGTATATTGTTCCATAAGATAAGAAAATTATCTTAATTATTATATTTTCACTTATTTATATTGAATACTAAAACCAAGAATATATAGTATTAAAGGGCTATTATCTAAAAATCCTATATGGTGTTACAAAATCATCAAATTGCTCCTTCACCTATCAATTAACCCCTGAAGTTTTTAATTTGATCAATCTGCCCCGTAAAAGTGAATTGGGTGAATTTTTCGGCGCCGAAAAAGTGAAATTACTGGATTACCTTAATTGAAACGACAGTGTATTAAGCTATAATGAATCATACCCAAAACGGTATTCTAGTAATATTGCATTTTCAGTGCCGAAAAATTCACCCAATTCACGTTCACAGGGCGGATTGATCAAATTGGAAACCAGAGTAATTTGATAATTTTGTGAAAACACAAGGCTCTTTTGATAATAACCCATTATTAAATGACAGAAAATACTATGTTATAAATTGATTTTTAAAATGTCCGTGGTGGGAATAAGAAAAATCTATATTCTAAATCTAAATTAATCTCTCTTGTAGAGTTACAATTGGAGGTCAATTATAACTACCTGGTGACCAAAGCAGATACCGAGTATTTTCTTGTTCATAATGTCTAGGGTTTGCAAAAGAAAGCAAAGCTTAAGAATCCAATGATCGTTGGCATAAGCATCGAAGGGGCTGCCACTGATGACAAAACCATCATAGTAATGAAGATCACTCTTCTCCGGAAAATCTCCATCCACAACCCTAAACAAGTCCCATCGCTCGCCTTCTTCGCCAAAAGCTGCCACAAATACGTTGTAGTACCCACCATACTTCTCCTTCACATACTCTGAGTCCTTTGTTGCCAGTAACAGCCCAAACCTTTTTTCTGCTTTCATCTTTCTTATAAGACGTGTGTGTATATATATATATATATGTATATATGCAAGAGATCAGAAAATGAAAAAGGAAACAGTGCTCGAATCTATTGAGAGAATGGTTAAGAGTAAAAATGGTAGGGAAGGAATGGTATTATGTGAAGGAGGAGGGAAGACAAGCAGGAAGGGTCACAAGAACGATAATGCGCCAACTGCTTCCTCCATATAATATTATATGGAGGAAAAAGATAGAATTAAATAACATGCAATAAATAATGATGTTTATGACATTTATAAATGTATTTATTTATATTATTAATACTCATCTATCAATATATCTATGTCTATACATACTAGGGATTTTGATTTTTTCTATACAATATCTTTTTTTTTTTCAACAAAAAAGAGTTTAAAGAGGGTGTTAAATCTTGAATTTGAAGAGCATGAATTTTTAAATCAAAATATGGAGCTAAAAAAGAATAGAGAATATATAACTTAAAGGGGGTGTTTAATATGGAATTTGAAGAATATCTTGAATTTTTTTTTTTGGAGCATGACATTTTTTTTGCAAATTCAGTTTTTACTCATATTTATGTTTCTTTAATCAGAATATGGAATTAAAAGAGGGTAATTAGTACCGAAATTAAAGTGGGTGTTTAATATGGAATTCGTGCATGATATTAAAACGGTGTTTGATATGAAATTGAGGGAGACGACATTCCAATTCTAATTTCTAGAACTAATATGCGCTTTTCTAATTTTAAGTTAACACATTGACGAGAAAAAGTAAAATGAAGTAACTTGAAAGCAAAATGTTGATTATTATATATACATATATATGTATGTGTGTGAATGATTAAGAGAACGCTTTTTGTAGCCATGAGAAAACCACATGCAGACTTTCTTTTGGGTGAAAAGCAACCGCGTATCTTTCAAGAACGTGAATAATGCCTGCTGATATAAAATATAAAAAACAAATAAATGGTTTTATTTTTTAATTTGAACTTTTGTTGAAATCGGTTATCAGACATTACATAAATTGCTGAATTTCAGATCTTGTTTAAAGGGGTCTCACGAAAAAGGCCTAGGAGGTAGGATTTGGCTGAAATTCAATAGATGTACATATTTTTGGTGGGAATTTGCTAAACCTAAATTAGGTCCATGCTCAAAATAAATTATGGCATGCAAACTAAATAAATCATTAGTTGCCTAACAAGTGAAAGAGTATTGATTTAAATGTCCATTTTGGGGTATCCAACTGTTTAAGAGAATAATTTTTGATATTTTATATTGTATTGATAGCATGGTTCGCCGTAACCGCCGTTACATAATATTTTTTGGAGTGTCCGTTACCGTTACGGGCTGTTATAGTGGTGTGAGCCGGTTTCCACACCTGAACTGGCCGTTACAGCCCATAACCGTTACGGTGGCCGTAACAGCCGTTACAACCCGTTACAAATCATTTTTTAAAATTATTTTGCATTGTTGGAAATAAATTATATCTTTTATGATTTCAATTTTTTATTTATTTAAATTTAAAATTAATTTAATAATATCATAACAAGTATATCATAAACATTGAAATAACGACGACACTATTAGATTTATTAATAACTCATTTTTTATATTATTTTTTTTAAAAATTAAATAAAATTAACTTAAATCTACAAAAAAATCATCTTTATTCATTCATTTTGCCAAAAATATCCAATTACAACATTTTGGGTAAGATGTGTAAGATTTTAAAAAATTCACGATTGCGATAACCGAGTCCCGTTACGTAACCTCGATACTGATCCGAGTCCGTTACACCGATACCGTTACCGTTACAGCGACCGATACCGTTACGGCGAACCTTGATTGATAGTGGGTGAATTGTCAATTTTACCCCCAGTGAGTCCAAAATGATGTGATGGTTTGTAGTTTAGGTTTCGTATTATTTTAATGCATGAGAGTTTAATTGGTAAGATGACAAAATAAAGTAGTTTAACTTTTCAAATGTGACACTTATTTTTGGACGGACAAAAGAGTAAGATGAACTCTTAGGGCCTGTTTGGTAATGGTTTGGTCTGGTGTTGTGTGAAAAAAAATGCAAACCAAACCATTTGAGTTTGTTCTGATGTGATTTTATTCTGAAATAGAAACATGTTTGGTGGTGAGGGTTTTGGTTTGGTATGGTCTGAGAAAAAATGTAAATCAAACCATTTATTTAATTATTTTATTAAAATTTATTTAGTATTTTTATTAAAATTTATTTAATATTTAAATATTTATTTAATTATTAATTTTTTATTCACTTTATGTTTGTTTATTATTTACTTTTTTTTTTATTTTTTTTAAAATTATTTATTTAATTATTGTTAATTATTATTTATTCATTCTATTACTTATGTATTTATTACAAACCATGAGACCAAACTTATTTATTTATTACTCATCAAACCATACCAAGCTTCACCAAACATGATGTGGTGATGAATAGTGATAGACCAGAAATACCAAAACCGGTAGTATTCAGGGTCATGACCCAGGAAAGCTATAACAGCATGGTTCCTTGGCTAAGGAAAAATCAGATCCGCGATGAAACAGACGCGGATCACAGGGCACGGGGTACAGTATGATCCGCGCAAAGGATTACGCGAATCAATATCGCATAGTCGAGGTCGTGAGGTGATACTGTGCAGGGTATTTATGACGCGGATTGGTATTGCAGGATCCATGTCGCGAGACTAGTACTGACGTGGCAATACCAATCCGCGAGGTTCTACTGGACACTCACGTCTATAAATAGAGGAGTGAGAGCTCACTTTTGGGGAACTTTTCAGAGACTAAGAGGGAGAAATTCCTAGAGAGAGAAAGTATTTCGCATCTCTTGAAACTGTTTGTTTTCACTTTCATTTCTCTGTAAAGCAAATCAAAAACAATAAAAGTATCAGCACCATTATTTTACTGACAAACTTGTACGAAAACTATTTCCAAATCATTGAATTAATTCGAACCCCTACAATATTGTACTAGTCTCTCTCTCTCTTTCGAAGAAGTTCTTTCTCTTTGCGAGAGATGAAATTCTAAATCTCACACCATTGGAAAATTTGGAGCCAGAGATTGAGACAAGATAATATCAGACCCTAAATATACAAGAGGAAAAGACAATTATGATCCATTCATTTATGCTTTTTTAGGTATTATACTTTAAAGACGAATGCAAGAGCAGCGCCACTTAATAAGTTGAGTTTGACATTGGCCATGAACTGACAAAACTAAAATTTACCAAAAATAATTCAGGTCATTACCATCTCACTGAAATTTGTATCAGATAACGAATTAACTTTGTGCATTAATTAGTCAGGCCACCTTCATTAATTAAACTTGTTTAAGTGGATGTGTCTGCTAATTGTTTGGTGCTCCGATGCCCCTCTGAACAGTCGTCCAACAGAGTTCTCTCAACGATAAAAACTTAGTTTGATGAATTAATTTCACTAATCATATTAACTTTGAGGTTAAAGACAATGGTAAGATCATAAGAGTCGAGTATGATATACTAGCAGATATATGTATATCTAAGAATGTGATATTCAGTACTATTATTTCCTTGAAAATCTGATACAAAAAAGGTTACAGTGTGTCAGACTTGTTTACACAAACCTTGTACATAATTAAGGTTTGCTAAAAAAGTAATAAAACATTGGCAACTGGCAGTTACACAGTAATTAAACACAAAAACAGATCAAGTTGTCATTGAACGAACTCTATCTACCCTTGAGAAAATTTTTGCAAATCATTTGCCAACACTTCCTATCCGGTTCAGCTATATGCAATTTCGATTTCACGTCTTCGGCAAAACTTCTCTGTAATAAATTATTCAGCAACAAAAAATTAGTTTACGCAAAATAAATGAATTATCACATGTAATTGAGAGAATGGGGATTAAATCGAATTAATTACCTCTACGGACTGATTATTGCAAAGACGTTCAATGATATTGTTAAGAATGTCTTTAGTGTACTCAGGATGACCTTGGATTCCTAAAATGCGGCCTCCAATGGTGAACATTTCGACACCGGTTTTATCAGAGCAAGCAATCACTTCAGCTCCTGCAGGAACTTGCCACACCTGTTCCATTTAATTTTTACAAATTTATTAATTAGTCTACTATATATATATATATTATAACAAAATGGATATATTGTATAATTTGTATAAGAGAGAATGAGAGGTACCTCATCTTGGTGGCATTCAATGATTGTAAGGGCAGATAGATTTTCATCCAAACCATCAAGAAAGCTAAAGGGGGAATAGTTTTTAATTATCTTCACATTTCTTAGTCCAAGATCCCAACCAGTACATGACTTGCCTACTTTTCCACCCAATGCTCTACAAATAACCTGTATATATAGAAAAATATATATCCATGAGAAAATTACAATATTATAAGTAGACTAAAAACAAGTAGAAACCATTAATGAAACCTTTATTCCAATCATGCATTTTAACACACATGAATATATTTTGTGTGTTTATATCGAATGCATGATCAGTTGGATAAGTAGCAAAAATTGAATGAAAAAAAATCAAAACTAATTTTCAAATTTGAGTAGGAAAATGATATATGTATTTTGAAGTTAAATTACCTGGTGACCGAAGCATATACCAAGAAGTTTCTTGTTCATAATGTCTAGGGTTTGCAAGAGAAAACATAACTTGAGAATCCAGTCATCATTTCCATAAGCATCAAAAGGGCTTCCACTGATGACAAAACCATCATAGTTGTGAAGATCTTTCATCTCCGGAAATTCTCCATCGACAACCCTAAACAAGTCCCATTTCTCGCCTTGTTCGCCAAAGGCAGCCACAAACACATTGAAGTAGCCACCATACGTTTCCTTCACATAATCCGAGTCTTTCGCTGCAAGCAACAGTCCATACCTTTTCGATGCTCCTTCAACCTTCATCTTTTTTTAATTAGCTAGGTATAAGAGCTAGCGTTCGATCAAAACTTGAAATATATTTTTCTTTCGATAACTAAAACCTTGAAATTAATATTACTACTGCAAGTGATGTGGCTAGGAAGAGAAACAATTGAGAGGTGTAAAGAGAGAGATAAATGTTGATTGTGTGTTCTGAAGGGTGGGGAATAGATATATTTATAGGTGGAGCTAGCAAAGGAGAATATATTACAGAAAAGAAAAGCAAGGTTACAAGATATTTTGATGTGGTCAAAATATTAAAATAGCCTGAGAACAAAAGTTACTGTAGCCATGTGGAAAACAAAGCACACGCTTTTATTTGTAATTAAACGACCGCGTATTTCTCAAGCGCCTCAATTATTCATGCTATAAGAAAAAAGTGAAAAAAATTTGTTTTCTTTTCAAGCACGTGAATAATGAATGAAAACTTTGCAATGAAACAATATTTTTTTTCATAATTCTATTGGGACAAACGTCATTTTCAGCATATTTTCCCATTTATATATCGAATGTTGTCTTCAATAAAGTCAAAAAATAAAACTGTATGGATGGATCCAAAACGGACAAAGAATTTTTTTAAAAGGAAAGAAAAGATGGACATTACCTTCATAAAATCAGAAATTAGTGTTAAATTTGTTCTCATGGAGCACGACCCAAATATATATATATTTTGAATAGTAAGGAATTTACACACCCCCACACCCCATATGAGCCATATAAAACTCGAATCTCAGACCTTGTTTAATTTGGAGAGAAATGAAAATACCAGACCACAAGGCCATTAGTCATTTTTCACAGGGGCAAGAGAGGGGGCTTACCCCCAAAATTTTTTGTTATTTTTTTTGCTATTACTTATATATTGTATAATAAATAACCTAATTATGGTTAATTCACCACTCCTTTATAGAAAAATACTTACAGCGCCCAAAACAAAATCTTGACCCAAATCATTTACAAAAGAAAATAAAAAACCTATTTTGAAACCCAAGTAAAAAATTACCAATTAATTGAAAAACAATAGTCCCTAAATCATTCATGTAAATCATATTGTTGGGGTAGTCCCATATCGGTTGTGGATGGGGTTGGTGGTCAGTATATAAGTGTGAGAGAAAACCTCACCATGTAAACTAGCTTTTGGGGTGAGAGAGACCCAATACCACCCAACACTAGTATCAGAGCCCAGATTACCAACAAGTCTCGTCCCACGTTCCGGCAAGTGTTGAAGCGAGGTGTTACAGATATGGTCCATAAAAATTCTGCATGTGTATTAAAATTTATAAACAAAATAATAAATCTCAAAAGTTATTAATAAATATGGATTTGCTTAGTTTTTAAAATTTTAAAAGTATAATTATGGTAATATTTTAAAATTTTAGGAACAGTGTAATTTTTTTATTAAATCATATGACGTATTAAAGAAAATTTACTATATGGTCTGAGGCAAGTATTATTCTTAAATATAACATAATAATAAAAAAAGCTTATTTGAAGTCCTAATTGAGAAATAACAAATACTCGTTGGTCAATACTTTAATTTTTTATGCTATTGATCTGATTACGTAAATGGATAACTTGGAGTGCTTATTCATCATCAAAAAATAAAATTTTGTGATCATAATACTTTCAAGAAAAATAAATAAATTTATTGTCGTAATAATTAAGTACTTATTTGATTAGTATCACTACGTTCATGACATTGCACGGGTTAGTAATTTTTTAATTTTGATTTTTTTATCTTTTTAGTCATAAATACATGCCTTTTTTTTTTCTTAGAAACAAACAGGCGAAAATTTAACTACTAAATTTTTTGTATGAATCTAATCAATAATTAAATATTTCATATTTAAAATATAATTTTATTATATTATTAAAAATAACTGGCTCCGACCCTGCTTTTGGACCTCAAGAAAAAAATGTTGGCAAGGCTAGCACAATGTCAACTCGATTGGCTGCCTATTAAGATTGACATTCAACAGTTCCTTCTATTCTTGGTGCCATATATGGCTTCCATGTTCCATATGGGAAGTTGAGAAAAAAAAATGGAAACAAATAGCACTTGCCACCTTATAGCTTTAAAGTCCAAACTTGAAAACCAACAAGAAAAATGGGAAGTGAACGCGTCAGTCTACTCTAAAGCCAAACCGAGTATGCGTGTTTCTGAACTCTTACTTTGAAAAGACCAATTAAATTTCTCCAAATTTCCAATTCAATTCTATTGTTATATATACCTAGACTCAGCTCATGTCTACTTTTGATATATATGAATAAAAATTTGAAATAGGATTAGGGAATAGGAATACACCAGACCAACACAGCTAATCTGACTTGACCTTGTATTTTCTACTAGTCACAAAGAGGGCCTAGCGAGACAATGACTTGGTATTTTATTCATCATTGTGATCACGTTTAAAAAATCATTTATCATCCATTATCCTACCTTTATATATATATATATATATATATATATATATATATATATATATATATATAATATATATTCGTTGGCAATAACTTCAATCCATTGTTATTCTTGAAAAATAATAGATTTGGGCCTTGGTGGACATGACGTTTCATGTTCCATTCCTACTAATTACAAATAATTTGTTAGGGTCACAACCGCAGATATAGTCCGAGTTTTACCTAGGGTCGACCTTGAGAGTGCCAAAAAATTTTAGGGCCATAGGCGAGATTGAAGGCGAAATTTTTTTTGGGGCCCTTCATTTCACGCGATGCATATTCCTGACGCCAAATTTTTTTTGGGCCCCTTCACTTCAATCGTGCTACAACAATTGTGATTTTTATACACAATTGGATGACCTAGATATTGAAAAATTTACACACCATCCGTTGCAGTGTGTGTGCTTTGATCCGTGAGAAGCGGAGCCATCAGAATACGGAGATCAAAGCAGAAGGCTCCGTGGTAGCGCGAGTGAATCAACAACTTTCCGACGTCGAGTGTAGAACGGCAAATCCGGATCTATTGTAAGTCCCGTCTTCATAGAGTCTGTATAACTCTTGATTCATAGTGCATTGATACCAGAAGGTATCCGTGGTTTTTACTTGTTGCGTTTTCCAAGGTTTTCCACTTAAAAAAATTGTATGTTATTTATTGCTTTATATTCTACAAATATATTATTGTGTGATTGTTATAATTTGTGGTGTGAATTAGATTTTGGGAAATATTTAACGAAAACAATTGGCACACTGTTCCTAGAATTCGCGTGTATAGTTTTTCGAACGATCGGGGGATTAATTGATCGATCGATGGTAGCAGATTCGTACGAAGCGAACGATCGATCGATGTAATACGAGATCGACCGGTTTTAGTTTATCGTGTTTCGAACGATCAGTTGGTTACGCGATCGATAAGTTTTAGATTATTAGTGTGTTTGTTTCAACATAGCTATAATAACCTGAATACATATTAATTATACTCGTTATATTAACCTGAATACATATTAATCATTTTCGCTATATTCACCTGAATACATATTAATCCTACTATACGTATCAATAGTGAGTTTAGGACATCACCAAGTGATTATCCACCATATTGCTATTTTTATTAAAAGAAAAATAATTTTATTATATTCATTAAAATATATTTAATAATAATTTATTATTTTTATTAAGATAAAAATATTTTAATTAAAAATTATTATTTTATTAAAATATATTTTTCAAGAAAAATTCATTTTATCTCTGATAAATATTATTAGTAAAATAAAAAAATTTGAATGACCTATTTATTCTGATTAAAATTAAATATTCCGAAAATAATTTTAATTAATCATTAAATTTATAGAAAGCCTATTCACCCCTCCTCTAGGCTTAGTTCACCGTCTTCTAAGTAATTTCATGATGAATTGCGCCTTAGACCAATGGACAAACTAATGAAGCTAACTCTTTCTCCTCAAAACTATTATTGGATGATATATATATATATATATATATATATGGGTGAAAGGCACAAAACCCCCCTATACTATCAGGAATGTGCAAATAACCCCTCTATAGGTTTTAAAACACCCCCCATACTTTATAAAACGTGCACTTTGACCCCTCTAAGCCATTTTCCGGTGACAGACTTATGATTTTACTATTATACCCTTATCATTTTATTTTTTAATTAAATATAATGAATGGGGTAAATATGAAGTGACGAAAAATGCCATATATATATACAGAGAGCAGCAAACCCTCAACCTCCTTTCTCTTCTCCGGCCTACACCCACCAACCTCCACACCGTTCTCTCTCTCAGCCGGAGTCACACCACATCGATCACCAAACGCGAGACCACCACCGACAGCCAGATTTTTCACCAGAGCCGGGCATAACCTCTCTCTCTCGACCGTGGATACCACCACACTGCTCTCTCCGCCACGACCCACCACCATTCGCCGCCCTCAATCCTTCTCCTCTTTCGGTCATCAATTTAGGGGTTTGCTATCTCAATCTCATCACAATTGAAACTGGGGTATTTCAATTTGTGGATTTCAAAAATTGGGGATTTTCCTTTTGTGTTTGTGTTGATAGAGAATTTTTGACTATTTTAAGAATATGGAGACTAGGATAAGAGAGTTGTTGTGTGCCCACTAATCTCTTACCAAACAAACCTGCAAAAAAATTCAATTTGAAGATATTATATTTACGAAATTTGTGAAGACCCTTAATCTTACTATTCAAGTTATTTTGAAGTTAGGGTTTCTATTTGCAGAGAAATCGATTGGATCTGGGAATTTGGTTCTCTCTCTCGCGCGTGTATGGCAAATCGAAGATGAAGAAGCAATCGCAATTTAATTTGATGATGAATTGAGGTTGTTATTGTCAACCCCAGTGTACTTCCTGGGTATATGGATATACAAACCCATATACATAGGCAGGAGATGAAAAGGAAAGAGAATCGGTCTTGATTTTGCTTAATTACACATATATAATTTAAATGAATGGCATTTTGGTAACAATACAAGGGTATTTATAAAACTAAACAGCATGTGAAACGCACATGCTTTTTTTTTTGCTGGAAAAGTTCCCTGAACAGTGTCGCAGGGGGTCTTTGTACATATTTTTGCCAAACTATAAGGACTTAATTGCACAAATTGAACTATAGGAGAGTTATTTGCACATTCCTGATAGTGTAGGGGATTTTGTGCCTTTCACTCATATATATATATATATATATATATATATATATATTTATATATATATATTTATATATATTTGCTTCAAGCGTCATCTTCGAGAATAGTAGAGACTGGAACTGTTTATTCTGCTTTTGGGGATATCTTCTAATTTTCAGAAAATAAATTGTGCTGCTTTCATGTATCTTATTGTAATATACTATTGTTGTGTTATTTTTTTGAAACTGTTATTGTCTTACAATGGGTTGAGTATTTTAGTACAAGTTATGGTAATAGTTATTAATAGGAAAATTAGCTTATTTGAAGATAAATATTTTGTAATTTAATTATATTCGCGGATTTTTAACATTCTAATTTGGTATGTTAGAATTAATTCTTTAAGCTACACTATGATATGTATCGTGCTTTATGATTCTCGGTTTATAATAAGTATCGTAATATTTGGGTCTAGTGTTATACTGTATTTCAATTTCTTACGCTAATTTGTCTCTCTGTGAAGTATTCCAACTGAAGCATATCTGTTCATTTTCAAAACCAGTTATTTCAAATTCATTGTTGGATCACATAACTGTCCTTTTGTACCCTTCTTTTTCACACAATTTTTGTTGTTTTACAACTTTGTTCACAAATCAGGAAATTGGAGAAGAGGCAATATTCAGCCAAATATGTCACGTATATTGTATAATAGAATATGAATATTCAGTTTCCTTCTTCATTATTGGATCCACTAGAAATGAATTGGTATACAGTAATTACAAGAAGGAGGAGGGAAGACAAGCAGGAAGGGTCACCAGAACGATAATGCGCCAACTGTTTCCTCCATATAATATTATATGGAGGAAAAATATAGAATTAAATGACATGCAATACATAATGATGTTTATGACATATTTATAAATGTATTTATTTATATTATTAATACTCATCTATCAATATATCTATGTCTATACATACTAGGGATTTTGATTTTTTCTATTCAATATCTTCTTCTTTTTTTCAACAAAAAAGAGTTTAAAGAGGGTGTTAAATCTTGAATTTGAAGAGCATGAATTTTTAAATCAAAATATAGAGCTGAAAAAGAATAGAGAATATAAAACTTAAAGGGGGTGTTTAATATGGAATTTGAAGAATATCTTGAATTTTTTTTTTTTGGAGCATGACATTTTTTTGCAAATTCAGTTTTTACTCATATTTATGTTTCTTTAATCAGAATATGGAATTAAAAGAGGGTAATTAGTACCGAAATTAAAGTGGGTGTTTAATATGGAATTCGTGCAAGATATTAAAACGGTGTTTGATATGAAATTGAGGGAGACGACATTCCAATTCTAATTTCTAGAACTAATATGCGCTTTTCTAATTTTAAGTTAACACATTGACGAGAAAAAGTAAAATGAAGTAACGTGAAAGCATAATGTCGGTTATTATATATATATATATATATGTGTGTGTGTGTGTGTGTGTGTGTGTGTGTGATTAAGAGAACGCTTTTTGTAGCCATGAGAAAACCACACGCAGACTTTCTTTTGGGTGAAAAGCAACCGTGTATCTTTCAAGAACGTGAATAATGCCTGCTGATATAAAATATAAAAAACAAATAAATGGTTTTATTTTTTAATTTGAACTTTTGTTGAAATCGGTTATCAGACATTACATAAATTGCTGAATTTCAGATCTTGTTTAAAGGGGTCTCACGAAAAAGGCCTAGGAGGTAGGATTTGGCTGAAATTCAATAGATGTACATATTTTTGGTGGGAATTTGCTAAACCTAAATTAGGTCCATGCTCAAAATAAATTATGGCATGCAAACTAAATAAATCATTAGGTGCCTAACAAGTGAAAGAGTATTGATTTAAGTGTTCATTTTGGGGTATTCAACTTTTTCAGAGAATTATTTTTGATATTTTATATTGTATTGATAGTGGGTGAATTGTCAATTTTACCCTAGTGAGTCCAAAATGATGTGATGGTTTATAGTTTAGGTTTTGTATTATTTTAATGCATGAAAATTTAATTGGTAAGATGAAAAAATAAAGTGGTTTTAACTTTTTAAATGTGACACTTATTTTGGGACGGACAAAAGAGTAAGATGAATTCTTAGGGCCTGTTTGGTAATGGTTTGGTCTGGTGTTGTCTGAAAAAAATGCAAACCAAACCAAACCATTTGAGTTTGGTCTGGTGTGGTTTTATTCTGAAATAGAAACATGTATGGTGGTGATGGTTTTGGTTTGATATGGTCTGAGAAAAAATGCAAATCAAACCATATATTTAATGTTTAAATATTTATTTAATTATTTTATTAAAATTTATTTAGTATTTTTATTAAAATTTATTTAATATTTTTAAATAATAAATAAAATTTTAAACTAATTTAAATATTTTTTATTCAAAATTATTTAATATTTAAATATTTATTTAATTATATTTATTCAATTATTAATTTTTTATTCAATTTATGTTTGTTTATTATTTATTTTATTTTATTTTTTTTAAAATTGTTTATTACTCAGTATTTATTTAATTATTAATAATTAATTATTATTTATTCATTCTATTATTTATTATAAACCATGAGACCAAACTTATTTATTTATTACTCATCAAACCTTACCAAGCTTCAATAAACAAGATTTGGTATGATGTGGTGATGAATAGTAAACCTGTCAATGGATTGGATTTTGACCCGAATCCGATCCGATTAGTCGGATTTGGATTAAAAAAAAATCCGATAATCCGAATACGATCCGAATCCGATAATCCGATTCCTTAACAAATTGGATTTGGATTTGCCTAATCCGATCCGATAATAACCCGATCCGATTAATTTTATATATACACATATATATTATGTTAATAATATGTAAATATTAAATAGTATACTAAATTATGTTTCAAAATTTTTTTTCGCTTTTTCATTTTTATGTTTTTATAGTCATGTATTATAAGTATTGATTGTAAAATATATAATTTATCGTTTAATATTCTTAAAAAATAACATAAAAATAAAAAAAATTAATAATTTTTTGTAATTTTTTTTACTTAATCGGATCGGGTTATCGGATCGGATATCCGAAAATAAACAAATTCGGATTTGGATCAATTAAGTAAAAATTCATCGGATTATCGGGTCGGATCGAATCGGATATATGTTAATCGGATTCGGATCGGATCAGGACAGATCCGATCCAAATCCGACCCATTTACAGGTCTAATGAATAGTGACAGACTAGACGTACCAAACCGATTATCAAACCGGTCCTTAAATTGGGACGGAGGAAATTTATATATGGTACCAGTCTCTCTCTCTCTTTCGAAGAAGTTCTTTCTCTTTGCGAGAGATGAAATTCTAAATCTCACACCATTCGAAAATTTGGGGCCAGAGATTGAGACAAGATAATATCAGACCCTAAATATACAAGAGGAAAAGACAATTATGATCCATTCATTTATGCTTTTTTAGGTATTATACTTTAAAGACGAATGCAAGAGCAGCGCCACTTAATAAGTTGAGTTTGACATTGGCCATGAACTGACAAAACTAAAATTTACCAAAAATAATTCAGGTCATTACCATCTCACTGAAATTTGTATCAGATAACGAATTAACTTTGTGCATTAATTAGTCAGGCCACCTTCATTAATTAAACTTGTTTAAGTGGATGTGTCTGCTAATTGTTTGGTGCTCCGATGCCCCTCTGAACAGTCGTCCAACAGAGTTCTCTCAACGATAAAAACTTAGTTTGATGAATTAATTTCACTAATCATATTAACTTTGAGGTTAAAGACAATGGTAAGATCATAAGAGTCGAGTATGATATACTAGCAGATATATGTATATCTAAGAATGTGATATTCAGTACTATTATTTCCTTGAAAATCTGATACAAAAAAGGTTACAGTGTGTCAGACTTGTTTACACAAACCTTGTACATAATTAAGGTTTGCTAAAAAAGTAATAAAACATTGGCAACTGGCAGTTACACAGTAATTAAACACAAAAACAGATCAAGTTGTCATTGAACGAACTCTATCTACCCTTGAGAAAATTTTTGCAAATCATTTGCCAACACTTCCTATCCGGTTCAGCTATATGCAATTTCGATTTCACGTCTTCGGCAAAACTTCTCTGTAATAAATTATTCAGCAACAAAAAATTAGTTTACGCAAAATAAATGAATTATCACATGTAATTGAGAGAATGGGGATTAAATCGAATTAATTACCTCTACGGACTGATTATTGCAAAGACGTTCAATGATATTGTTAAGAATGTCTTTAGTGTACTCAGGATGACCTTGGATTCCTAAAATGCGGCCTCCAATGGTGAACATTTCGACACCGGTTTTATCAGAGCAAGCAATCACTTCAGCTCCTGCAGGAACTTGCCACACCTGTTCCATTTAATTTTTACAAATTTATTAATTAGTCTACTATATATATATATATTATAACAAAATGGATATATTGTATAATTTGTATAAGAGAGAATGAGAGGTACCTCATCTTGGTGGCATTCAATGATTGTAAGGGCAGATAGATTTTCATCCAAACCATCAAGAAAGCTAAAGGGGGAATAGTTTTTAATTATCTTCACATTTCTTAGTCCAAGATCCCAACCAGTACATGACTTGCCTACTTTTCCACCCAATGCTCTACAAATAACCTGTATATATAGAAAAATATATATCCATGAGAAAATTACAATATTATAAGTAGACTAAAAACAAGTAGAAACCATTAATGAAACCTTTATTCCAATCATGCATTTTAACACACATGAATATATTTTGTGTGTTTATATCGAATGCATGATCAGTTGGATAAGTAGCAAAAATTGAATGAAAAAAAATCAAAACTAATTTTCAAATTTGAGTAGGAAAATGATATATGTATTTTGAAGTTAAATTACCTGGTGACCGAAGCATATACCAAGAAGTTTCTTGTTCATAATGTCTAGGGTTTGCAAGAGAAAACATAACTTGAGAATCCAGTCATCATTTCCATAAGCATCAAAAGGGCTTCCACTGATGACAAAACCATCATAGTTGTGAAGATCTTTCATCTCCGGAAATTCTCCATCGACAACCCTAAACAAGTCCCATTTCTCGCCTTGTTCGCCAAAGGCAGCCACAAACACATTGAAGTAGCCACCATACGTTTCCTTCACATAATCCGAGTCTTTCGCTGCAAGCAACAGTCCATACCTTTTCGATGCTCCTTCAACCTTCATCTTTTTTTAATTAGCTAGGTATAAGAGCTAGCGTTCGATCAAAACTTGAAATATATTTTTCTTTCGATAACTAAAACCTTGAAATTAATATTACTACTGCAAGTGATGTGGCTAGGAAGAGAAACAATTGAGAGGTGTAAAGAGAGAGATAAATGTTGATTGTGTGTTCTGAAGGGTGGGGAATAGATATATTTATAGGTGGAGCTAGCAAAGGAGAATATATTACAGAAAAGAAAAGCAAGGTTACAAGATATTTTGATGTGGTCAAAATATTAAAATAGCCTGAGAACAAAAGTTACTGTAGCCATGTGGAAAACAAAGCACACGCTTTTGTTTGTAATTAATCGACCGCGTATTTCTCAAGCGCCTCAATTATTCATGCTATAAGAAAAAAGTGAAAAAAAAGTTGTTTTCTTTTCAAGCACGTGAGTAATGAATGAAAAGTCATTTTCATTCATTACAATTCTGTCCTATCTTCATTTTGATCTCTTCAGATTTGCATATCTTCAGTTACATCCTTTACTTTTCAATATTCTCATCACTTAGACCCCCTAAATGATGACATCAGCCTGAATTTTTTTAAAATCCCTAAACTACCCTCAATGTCTTATCCTTATTCTGTTTGGAAACAAGGATAGTGTTTTTATCAATTAGACCTCCTCCCATCATTTAATAATTTAATTTGTATTAAAACTTGAAAATATATATAAAATTCAAAAAAAAATATATTAAAATTTGAAAAATATTATAAATTCGAAAATAAATATAAAATTTAAAAAATATTTAAATTTCGAAATTATTTTTTTTTCAAAAAAACATATTAAATTTTGAAAAGAAATATAAAAATCGCAAAAAACATAAAAAAAATTTGAAACAAATATATAAAATTAAAAATAAAATATATAAAATTCAAAAATATATATTAAATTTTGAAAATAATTATTAAATTCGAAAATAATTATAAAATTAAAAAAAAAGGATATAAAATCCAAAACCCCAAACACCAACCCCAAATATTCACAAACAACTATTTAAATTTTTTGAAAACTAATTTTTTTAATTTGTGAATAAAAATTAAATCATAAAACCCCTAACCCAACCCCAAATATTTAATTTTTTCAAACATATTTAATTTTTACAAATAAATAAATTAATCTCTCTCTCTCTCTCTCTCACACACACACACACACGCATATATACAGATATATATACGCTACTATCCCCTGTCGGCGCCGCTGCTATCCCTTTGCCGACGCCGCCCTCCTCCCACTGTCGGCGCCGCCGCCCCCCACCCCCCTCATATATATATGTATATATATACATATATACACATACACACACACACACACACATATATATATATATATATATATATATATCTACACCCCTCTACTGCCATCACCCCCCTCCCACTGCCGGCGCCCCCCCCCCACGCATTTTCGAAAATTGCGGTGGTAAACCCTTGATTTAAGGGTTGCTCGTGGTGGTGTCGGCGGATGATGTGGTGGTGGTAGTGGCGGCGGATGGTGGTGGTTAGGGTTGGGTTGAGGTGTTTGGTTGGAGGGATAAATTGATTTAAGGGGGTGTTTGGTTTAGGGGTTAAATTGATTTAGGGATTAAATTGATTTAAGGGATGTTTGGTATAAGGGTATTTTAGACATTTCACACCATGAGGGGTATAAATGAAGATATGCAAACCTGAGGGGGTGTAAGTGAAAATAAGACAAATCTCAGGGGTATAAATGAAATTAATCCTAAAAATTAACAATTTTTTGTCACTTTATGGGGGAAGTTGTTTTCTTTTCAAGCACGTGAATAATGAATGAAAAGTCATTTTCAGCATATTTTCCCATTTTTCCTTTAAAAATTAACCGGGGGAGGGGGGTGCCCCCATGCGGTTCAACTGGCTCCGTGCCTGGTGTCGGTAGAATGATGAAGTTATGCTTTTATGTCGATTGTAGGGTTGCAAATGAACCGAGTTGTTCGTGAGCAGGTTCGGATTTGACTCGTTAAGAGTTCGGCTCGTGCTCGTTCGTTAAGTAAACAAACCGAGCATGAACATAAATTTTAGACTCATTTACTAAACGAGCCGAGCTTGAACATTACTAAGCTCGGCTCGCCAAACTCGTGAACAGGCTCGTCTAAGTTAAATAGTAAAATTATTTCATATTTGACAAAGGAAAGTATTCATATTAAACAAATTATGAAGATTTTTGTGAAAATATTATAGGAATTATGTGGCCATAACATAAAAATCATTCATAAAAATTTATACTAGTGTAAATAGGTTAAAAACAGACATGTAATAACTTAATCCAGACAACTATTGTCAAGAATAATATATGTTGCAACTGAAACGAGTCGTTTGTGAGCAAGCTCGGACTCGACTCGTTAAATCTGGCGTTCGGCTCGGGCTCGTTCGTTAAGCAAATGAGTCGAGCTTGAACATATTTTCTAGACTCGTTGAGTAAATGAACCGAGCTTGAGCATTCCAAAGCTCGGCTCGGCTCGGTTCATTTGCAGCCTTAGTCGCGTGCTGTCTTTAATTAAGTTCAAAAATAAAATTGTATGGATTGGACCCAAAGTGAACAAAAAAAATATTTTAAAAGAAAGAAAAGACGAACATTACCTTCATAAAATCAGAAATTAGTGTTAAATTATTTTTAAAACGATTTTAGCTACGAAGGACGAACTTTGTTCTCATAGAGCACGACCCATATATATATATATATATATATATACATATATATATTGAATATTAAGGAACTCACACATCCCCACATGAGTTATATAAGGCTTGTACCCCAGACCTTGTTCAGTTTGGAGATGAATGAAAATACCATCAGACCATTTGTCGGGCAAGAGAGGGGGTTTCCCCCAAATATTTTTGTCTTTTTTTTTTGCTATTACTTATATATTTTATAATAAATAACCTAATTATGGTTAATTAGCCACTCCTCTGTAGAAAAATACTTACAGCGCCCAAAACATAATCTTGACCCAAATCATTTACAAAAGAAAATAAAAAACCTATTTTGAAGCCCAAGTTAAAAATTACCAATTAATTGAAAAATAAAAGTCCGTAAATCATTCATGTAAACCATATTGTTGGGGTAGTCCCACATCGGTTGTGGAAGGGGTTGGTGGTCAGTATATAAGTGTGAGGGAAAACCTCACCCTTTGAGCTAACTTTTGGAGTGAGAGAGACCCAAGACCACCCAACATTAGTATCAGAGCCCTGCTTACCAACAAGTCTCACCCCAGGTTTCGGGAGAAACGGGTTGTCGTTGCTCCGACTCAAGGCCCGATGTGTGAGGACGCTGGATCCCAAGAGGGGGGGGGTGTGCTTATATGTGTAGTGTTATCTTCAATTGGTATGAGACCTTTTGGGGAAGATCCCAAGAGCAAAACCGTACAAAATGGACCCAAAACAGACAATATCGTACCAAATATTGAAGCGGAGTGTTACAGATGTCAGATATGGTCCATAAAAATTCTACATGTGTATTAAACTTTATGAACATAATAATAAATCTCAAAAGTTATTAATAAATATGGATTTGCTTAGTTTTTAAAATTTTAAAAGTATAATTATGGTAATATTTTAAAATTTTAGGAACTATATAATTTTTTTATTAAATCATGTGACGTATTAAAGAAAATTTACTATATGGTCTGAGGCAAGCATTATTCTTAAATATAATATAATAAATAAATAAAAAAGCTTATTTGAAGTCCTAATTGAGAAATAACAAATACTCGTTGGTCAATACTTTAATTTTTTATGCTATTGATCTGATTATGTAAATGCATAACTTGGAGTGCTTATTCATCATCAAAAAATAAAATTTTGTGATCGTAATACTTTCAAGAAAAATAAATAAATTTACTGTCGTAATAAGTACTTATTTGATTAATATCACTAAGTTCATGACATTGCACGGGTTAGTAATTTTTTTATTTTATTTTTTGTATCTTTTTGGTCATAAATACATGATTTTTTTTCTTAGAAACAAATGGGCGAAAATTTAACTACTAAAATTTGTGTATGAATCTAATCAATAGTTAAATATTTCATATTTAAAATATAATTTTATTGTATTATTAAAAATAACTGGCTCCGACCCTGCTTTTGGACCTCAAGAAAAAAATGTTAGCAAGGCTAGCACAATGTCACCGGTTTCGAAAATACCGTAACGGTTAACACAATTGAAGTTTTTCAAAAATTTGAGTTAAAAAACTTTTTGTTATGTATATGATATGATAAATGTTATTCCATTATTGAATTATTGAAAAGGAAAGAAAAATAATAAAAAAAATTAATTTATACTCAGGGTCAAAATCATCATTATCAATTACAAAGAGAAGATGATCTACTAATGATGAATCAAATGTCCACTGAAGATACAACTCAAAATTGACAATCCTTTCATGAACCACAACCAGAGCAACAAGATCCACCACGAAATTCATTTTGGTGGTGAACCATGTACTTTTTTAAAAATTATTTTACATTGTTAGAAATAAATTATATCTTTTGTAATTTCAATTATTTATTTATTTATTTAAATTTAAATTTAATTTAATAATATCATAACAAATATATCATAAACATTGAAATAACGACGACACCATTAGATTTATTAATAACTCATTTTTATATTAAATTTCTTTAAAAATTTAAATAAAATTCACTTAAATCTACAAAAAAATCATCTTTATTCATTTATGTTTTCAAAAGTATCCAATTAGAACAATTTGGGTTAGATATGTAAGATTTTAAAAAATTCACGATTGTGATAACCGAGTCCCGTTACGTAATCCCAATACTGACCCGAGTTCGTTATATCGATACCGTTATTATTACAGTGACCGATACCATTACAGCGAACCTTGATATAGACTCAGCTCATGTCAACTTTTGATATATATGAATAAAATTTTGAAATAGGGTTAGGAAATAGGAACACACCAGACCAACACATCTAATCTGACTTTTGTCTCCAACATTTTGTGACCTTGTATTTTCTACAAGTCACAAAGAGGGCCTAGCGAGAAAATGATTTGGTATTTTATTCATCATTGTGATCACGTTTAAAAAATCATTTATCATCCATTATCCTACCTTTTATATATATATATATATATATATATATATATATATAATATTCGTTGGCAATAACTTCAATATATTGTTAGTTCGTTACACACGGTATTGTAATCAAGATACTGTAATAGTCAAAATAATACATGGTTCAATTAAAATAGGTTATAGGACTGATGGGCCAAGGACAGATAGGTCGAAGAAATAAATGGGCCTAGAGAATTCTCTAGAAGATGAGTGATCCATAAGTCAGGGAGTTGTCCTACTTCTGGAAAAGAGAGTCCAAAAAAGAATTGAGTTTATCAAATCCCATGATTTGAGGGATTGATAAACTTTGGTAAATGGGCTTGACCCATTTACCAAAATTGTGTATAAATACATGGTCAAAGATTGAATAAATTATCCAATTTTTTAACCCAATTATTATTGTGTATTTTTCTGTATTTGCACAATTGACGCCGTCTATGGGAAACACCATTATTGAAATATTTTTCAATAAGCTTCCCATTCTCTACGAAAAAGCTGAGATTCATACCATAAATGGCGGTGATCACCCGTTCACAACAAACTGATTTGCCCCCGAACGGAGGCCAACAAGCTGAGGATCCGATTAGGCGATCCCTGGAAGAGAGGACCGCCGAATTGGAGAGGCAGAATGCTGAGTTAGTTGCAAAATTGGCCCTACTTCAGAACCCTCAAGAGATACAGAACAATGAACAGTCCAGCCAGTAGGAGCGGTCTATAGGCCACCGGTCAGAAATGGACAACCACCAAGTAAAATCCAATAACGATCGGGAAGAGCACGCAGAGTCATCCCTACAGGTGCTCGGGGGACGCAATCCCAAGGAGATTCTATCCATGAAGAAATTGGAGGAAATTATGACCAGATTCCAGAGGGAGGTGCTTAAAGATCTGAAGATGCGGACCCCTATCGATCTGGCCTCCGAGGCATCCATCGACGTTGTGCAGACTCTATTCACCGTGACGATCACCAGTGTGCCCTACCCGGAGAGGTTTAGACTACCGAAGTTCACCCTGTTCGACGACACAAATGACCTAACTGAGCACATCTACCACGTTCATACAAAGATGAATGTCTACAACGAAAACGAAGCCTTACTCTGTAAAGTCTTCCCTACCAGCCTAACCAAAATAGCCCTACTCTGGTTCAGAAAGCAACCACCCGATCCATTGGAAGCTGGCTCAGACTCTGTGAATTATTCATTGCCCAGTACTTCGACAATAATAGACAAAAGAAGACCATCTCCAGCCTATTTACCATGATCCAAGAGAAAGACGAATCCCTGAAAATTTTTGTCTCGCGATTCAATGTCGAGATGTCCTCAATTGATAATTGTGACCAACATTCAGCTGTCGAGGCCTTCAGAATGGCCATGATCCCTGGAACCAAGTTACATCAGTCCTTGGTCAAAAGGCCATTATCAGACATCGGAGAACTCAATTCCGGTGCACAAGGGCATCTCCGAATAGAAGAGGAGTTGACCATACGCCAGAGAAGGACAGTGGTGTGTTTTAAAATATTACTCGCAACTGCACGAATCAATTGTAGTTTAGGTTATGCAAGAACGAGGTCGAACCCATGGGAATGCTTTAAAGATAACTTAATTAAACTCAAATTAATCTAAAACTAACCTAGTTTCTAAAAGTTTGTTTGTTGAAGTGATTTTTATACTAAACATGCAATATCGAAATACAAATAATTAAAGTGAGAATAATCGGGAGAAAATACTAAGGTATCAGAATCCACCACCATTAATCCATAAAATCCTAATTATTCCTTTATCAATTCCAATTTAGAGTAGTAATTAGAAATCAATCTTATTACTTTCTCAAGATTTAACAATAACGCATTAATAAAATATCTTTTCAATAAATAGATTTTTCTTCGCTTTAAAGTGTAAAATTCTAAGTATCCTATGTATGCAATTTAATGGATCACATAAGATTAAATATTTTTACTTATAAACTTATCAAATCCAAGCTTGATTAATTGTGATAAGAATTCTTAACTACTATAAATACATTATATTTATAGTGAAAGGAATTTAAAACAATTAATACTATGAAGCAAAAATCATAAACATTTAAACCATACACATGGAAATTGATAAAAGACTAAGGGCCTGTTTGGAAACGCTCCCGCTCCTGCTTTCATACGGGTTTGGAAGCTGAAGCGTAGCGAAACAAGTTTTTTCTGAAGCGGAAGCATGTTTGGTGCTGATGATTCTGATATGAGAAAAATGAAAGCTGAAGCATGTAGAACATGTTTGATGGAACTGCTGATTTCCTAAAATGTGAAAGCAAAAAATGTTTGGTGAATTCAAATGATTTGAGATTCTTTTTTTTTTTTTTGGATTTTAGATTGAATATAAGAAATTAATAAGTTCTACAATTAAAAAAAATAAAAATTGTATTGCATAAGGCCTTTCATTTGGATATTGTAAATAAATTTTTTATTTTTTGTAAACTATAAAAAATTTTGTAGATAAATTCTAAATTATAATATTGTATTGCACAAGACCTTTGGTTATAATATATTATTTTGGGTAAAAGTGCATAAAACCCTCCTCAACTACAAAAGGGGCAAAAAAAATCCCTCAACTATCCTAATTGGGTGCAATTTACCCCATCCCTATTGCAAAATTACAATTTTACCTTTAAAATAATAAAATAAATTATTTTAAGAGATAATTAATATATATAAAATTCAAAAAACAATATATTAAAATTTGAAAAAATTTAAAAAATTCGAAACAAATATATAAAATTCAAAAAATATATATATGTAAAATTTGAAATATATATATATATATATAATTCAAAAAATATATATTAAATTTCAAAAAAACAAAATTCAAAATTTATATATAATTTTCAAATTTTATATATTTTTCAAATTTTATATATTTTTCAAAATATATATATTTTGAATTTTATATATATTTTTCGAATTTTATATAATTTTCAAAATTTATATATATATTTCAAAATTTATATACTTTTTTAGAATTTTATATTTTTTTTCGAATTTTATATATTTTTTAAAAATTTATATATATATTTCGAATTTTATATATTTTTTGAAATTTAAAATATTTTTTTGGAATTTTATATATATTTTAAAAATTTATATATTTTTTTCGAATTTTATATATTTTTCGAAATTAAAAATATTTTTTTGGAATTTTATATATTTATTTCTAATTTTATATATATTTTCGGAATTAAATGTTTTTTAAAATTTTATACACCTTGAAGCAAACCTAACATGTTGCAAAGAATTTGGGAGCAATTGGGAGAATTTGGGAGTAACTTATAATGAGCCCCACTAAAAATAGTGATGGGAGCAAGTGGAAGCAAGGCTCACCTTGCTTCCAAATTTGAGGTTTTGCTCCAGCCTGCTTCCAGATTTTGGAAGCGGGAGCAACCAACCAAACAGCCTTGCTCTGTGAACAGTAATAGAAGCAGGAGCAAAAGCAGGAAGCGGGAGCATTACCAAACAGGCCCTAAAAGGAATTTATTTCATAAATGGTGGTTTTATCCTCAACCTTAGTTGAGGATTTAGTTACACATGCTTAAAAAGAAAATAACAAAGTAAGAACAATAAAACCAGGAATTGAAGATAAATTATTCTCCTCTTTGATGTCCTTCTTGCTCTCCTCCTTTTTCTTCTCAAAATGTATCCATATTTATAGAGAAATATTGGAATCAAATTACAACTTGTAAAGAGAAATGAAATTTTCTTTTCTTTTCTTTTTCTTTGAATATACTTAACTTTCCATCACATTTTGTTCTTTCTCCATGTGCATTTGAATCTTCCAACTTTCATCCATGTGCATTTGATTCATTTCTCACTTTACACCTATAAATGAAAGACACACATGTAGATGTCATTTAATGACATTGAAAATGATTTATTCAACAATTTTATTACATAAATTAAGTTTTGTGCATTTATCATTATTACACTTCTAAATTAGTTAAAATAAATAGTTTTACCTACTAACAAATATACATTTGGGGATAAAATATGTATGTAAAATGGACTTATCAAATACCCTCAAACCTATATTTTGCTAGTCCTCAAGCAAAACAAAAAGAAATAAAATTATAACTACACAATTTTCGCTGGTTGTCTCGATTACATTTAGCATATGCAATAAGCCTTTGAACCCCTAGGTTTCCCTTAGTGGACAAGTTATAGTCTCGTGAGAGTTTCCAGTGATGATACCCACAAACATCGATTCTAGTGAGGGTTGGATATACTACCCACAAATCCTCCATTCATGCATTCACATACTCATCAACCAAGTCATGATTCAATGCACAAGATATTATGGATGCAAATACTCTCATTCACTACCGAACAATAACTAATATCGAGATTCGTGTCATGAATGATTCCCACAAAAGTAAAAGATTTTGTTACTTTCTACTCCCAATCCAGACAACCCTCCGTGTTTTTGTGAACATTCTACTATGGTATTTCAATCTTTCTTTTTCTACTTCATTGATCAAATTTTGCCATTTTTTTAAAAACATTATTCCTTCCATCATTCCACTTTTCATCCCTTTTTATCTTTTTAAGCTCCGGACTTTCCAGCCAGGATTTTTAATCCCAACCAACTGGGCCCTAACTTCTTTATTGGGATTTATGCTCATTAGTTTTCTCCCATTTTTACGCGAACAATGATATTGGTGATACCAAGGTCCGGCTACTCAGATCGAAGAACTACTTTTTGCATTTTATTTTTCAAAATAAATTTTCAACTTTTTCTCCATTTCATCTATATCAACTCCCCATCTCCCATTTTATTGTGGCAAAATTAATTTTTCAACTACATAATCAAAGATCGATTGTTTTTCCCATAGTGAATGTGTGCTTGTGTTTATAGGTCAAAGTCGTCCTTTTCGGTTTCAATTTTACTAATCTATTCACCTATGTAAAAACACATCACTTCACTTAGCTCGATCTAATCATTACTCTCATGAATGGGAATATCGCATCACATATTACTCATACATCATAAACACAAACTCAATCAACTTGTAATGCAAAACATTGATGCGTGAAAACAAAGAATTTTTTTCTGAAACAATTTCAATTTTTTCAATTTTTCAAAATTTTTTTTTTTTTCAAAATTAATGAATTACATAACAACCAATTAGACCATACCCCCAAACCTAAATTCAACATTGTCCCAAATGTTGGACAAACTCACACTTTGTAAACAAAAAGACAAGAGTGAAAAGGTATCACCTGACTCATGGTAGGTTGATCTGGTCAAACTTGTTATCAAACAATAATGAGTTGTTAGTATTCAAAACAAAAATTAAAAATAAAGTGAAAAATCCTAAAATAGATATGTACAACAAGACCACATAGGTCAATCCTGATAAACATGATCACTTAGAGAGATCTCCTCCCATTCTTGAGAAAGTAACTCTAAAAATGGTCTCAAACGCTGATTGTTAACTATTAACACATCACCATTTTTTGGATTTTCAATCTCAATGACTCCATATGGATGAACAATTCGAACAATGAACGGACCAGACCATCGAGATCTCAACTTTCCTGGAAACAAATGCAACCAAGAATTATAAAGCAAGACTTTTTGACCAGGTGTGAAAGTTTTCCTAATAATACTTTTGTCATGACTTATTTTCATTTACTCTTTATAGATTTTTGTACTCTGGTAGGCATCATTCCTAATTTCCTTCAACTCATTCAACTGAAGCTTCATATGGACTCCTGCTCTGTCAAGGTTAAAGTTGAGTTGTTTAATAACCCAAAAGGCTCTATGCTCTAACTCAACTGGGAGATGACAAGCTTTGCCATACACCATTCGATAAGGAGACATTCCAATAGGGTTCTTAAATGCAGTACGGTATGCCCACAGTGCATCACTAAGTCTCAAGGACCAATCTTTCCTATTTGGGTTAACCGTTTTCTCCAAAATGTGCTTAATCTCTCTATTGGATAACTCAACTTGACCGCTAGTCTGGGATGATAAGCTAGTGCAATTTTGTGAGTTACACAATATTTTCTCATTAATGCTTCGAAAACCCTGTTGCAAAAATGTTTTCCCCCATCACTAATAATAGCACGGGGTGTACCAAAACGTGAAAAGACATTATCTTTCAAAAACTTGACCACCACTTTGTGATCATTAGTCTTACATGCAATTGCCTAAATCCATTTAAACACATAATCAACTGCGACAATGATGTATAAATTGCCAAATGAATTAGGAAATGGTCTCATGAAATCAATACCCCAAACATCGAAAACTTCAATAATCAAAATTGGGTTTAAAGGCATCATATTTCGACGTGAAATACTCCCTAACTTTTGACATCGCTTACATGATAAGCAATAAGAATGACAATCTTTAAAGATTGAGGGCCAGTAAAATCCATATTGCAATATCTTTGCAGCGGTTCTCTTTGAACTAAAATGACCTCCACATGCATGATCATGACAAAAGGAGATAACACTAGTCTAGTCACAATTGGGGACACATCTTCGAATAATCTGATCAGGACAATACTTGAATAAGTACGAATCATCCCAAAAGAAGTGACGGACCTCAGATAAGAATTTGGATTTATCTTGTTTAGTCCAATGTGAAGGCATTTGACCTGTGACAAGATAGTTCACAATGTCGGCAAATCAAGGTAACTCAAATACAACAAAGAATAGGCATGGAGTCTGAGGATGTCTCAAGAATGAGCCTAGACAAGTGATCAGCTACTACATTTTCAGACCCCTTCTTATCTCGAATTTCTAGATCAAACTCTTGTAACAATAGGATCCATCGAATTAAACGCGACTTAGAATCTTTTTTAGAAAAGAGATACCTAAGTGCAGCATGATCTGAGAAAATGAGGACTTTAGACCCTAACAGATATGACCTAAACTTGTCTAATGCAAACACAACTGCTAATAATTCTTTTTCAGTGGTGGAGTAATTATGCCTCATTTAATGTCTTACTTGCATAATAGATCACATGGGGTAGCCTATTCACACGTTGCCCTAACACAGCTCCAACTGCATAATCAGATGCATCGCATATAATCTCAAAAGGCGCATCCCAAGTCGGTGGCTTCATGATAGGTGTTGTGGTCAACAATGTTTTGAGTTTCTCAAAGGCTTTCAGGCATTCGTCATCAAAGACAAAAGCAACATCTTTAGCAAGTAAATTGCAAAGTGGTCTGGAAATGCTGGTAAAGTTTTTAATGAATCGACGATAAAATCCTGCATGACCTAAGAATAACCTAATCTCTTTGACTGTACGTGGCGGTGGAAGATTGGAAATCAGATCAACCTTAGCTTTGTCAACCTCTATACCATTCTTTGAAATAACATGACCCAAGATAATTCTCTTTTTCACCATAAAATGACATTTCTCCCAATTTAAGACCAGATTTTTTTCCTCACAACGTGTAAGCACGAGTTTCAAATGAAGGAGACATTCATCAAAGGATGAGCCAAACACAGAGAAGTCATCCATAAACACCTCAAGAAAATGTTCTACCATATCAGAAAATATATTGAGCATACACCGCTGAAAAGTAGCAGGTGCATTGCATAATCCAAATGGCATACGTCTATAGGCAAATGTTCCAAAAGGACAAGTGAATGTGGTTTTCTCCTGATCCTCAGGTGCAATAGGAATTTGGTTATATCCAGAATAACCATCTAGGAAACAGTAATACTCATGACCGACTAATCTCTCAAGCATCTGATCGATAAAAGGAAGTGGAAAATGATCTTTCCTAGTGACAGAGTTCAACTTCCTATAATCAATACACACTCTCCATCCAGTAGTCATTCGGGTCGGTACTAACTCATTGGTATCATTTGTGACTACTGTGATACCTGATTTCTTAGGCATGACCTGAACAGGACTTACCTAAGAACTATCGGAAATAGGATATATGATCCCACATCTAACAACTTCAATACTTCAGCCCTAACGACCTCTTTCATGTTGGGGTTAAGCCGTCTTTGCATTTATCGCGAAGTTTTAGCATTTTTCTCAAGATGGATACGATGCATGCACACAGATGAAGATATACCCTTAATGTCTCCTATAGTCCACCCAATAGCCGATTTATGCTCCCTAAGGACATTTAAGAGTTTTTCCTCATGTTCTTTATTTAACTCAGAAGCAATGATAACAGGAAGACTCTCATTTAAACCTAAGTAGGCATACTTCAGTTCATAAGGTAAAACTTTCAGATCCAATTTTGGAGGTGACTCAACATATGAGACATGTTTAGATTCAATTGGTAAAAGGGGCTCTACCTTGGCTTTCCAATTCTCAATGTCCATAAAAGGGACAGAATCTAACAAGGTATTCACTTCTTCACAAGCACTATCCAGATCAAAATCACACCCAAAGTGATTTAGACATGCCTCTAAAGGATCATCAAAACTTGAATGTTCAAAAGTCTCTTGTATTAGACTCTCTATTAGATTCACACCACTCATATCCTCAAATTCTAATGGTTGTCGGCTCACATTAAAAATATTAAGCTCAACAAACATGTTTCCAAATGAAAGTTTTAGGACAATATTCCTACAATTGATTAAAGCATTTGAAGTGGCTAGGAATGGTTGACCAAGGATAACAGGAATTTGGCTATTGGGATTAGCCACAGGTTGAGTGTCTAAGACTATGAAGTCTACTGGAAAAAAGAATTTGCCAACTTGAATTAACACATCCTCAATGATACCACGAGGTACCTTAATTGAACGATCTGCCAACTGTAGCACTACCTTTGTGGGTTTCAAATCACCAAGACCAAGTTGCTCATACACAGTATGACAACAGATTTACACTCGCACCCAAATCAAGCAAAGCTTGCTCAATTATATGGTTACCTATTGTATATGAGATTGTAGGACAACTGGGTTCCTTGAATTTAGGTGGTGTGCGGTGCTGGATAATTGAGCTTACTTGCTCTGTAATGAAGGCTTTTTTATACACATTCAATCTACGCTTAACCGTACACAAATCTTTCAAAAACTTAGCATAAGAGGGGACCTATTGAATTGCATCGAGAAATGGAATATTGATTTTGACTTGTTTGAATATTTCCATAATCTCTTTATAATAATGCCCCTTCTTAGGCTTTTGGAGTCTTTGAGGAAATGGTGCAATAGGAACAAAGTTCCTGACTGAAGGTTCTACTAGAGAATTGGGGACAAGATCGGGAATTTGGACTTTTGGGTCAACTTGAGATTCCATTTTGTTTTCCTTTTCTGGTTCATGGTTACCTTTCACAGTTTCCCTTCTTGGAATTTTGACTTGATTGTCAACTTGTTTGCCTGACCTTAGGGTTATGATTGACTGGACTTGATCAGTTGGACCAAAGGTTAACTGTTCACTCACATGATATTGACCCTTTGGGTTGGGCACAGGTTTACTAGGGAATTTTCCCTTTTCCCTCTCTCCTACAACAGTAGCTAACTGACCAATCTGTGTTTCTAATTTAGAAATCGATTGACTAGTTTGCTACATGAACTGCTGTAACGTATCTTCCAGTGTTGGTTTCCTTGGTTGTTGGGGGACATATGGATGAGAATTTTGGGACATCAAAGGATATGATGTTGGTGGTTGCCCTTGGGATTGCATATGTTGCATACCCGAGTTGTTCTGAGACTGATTTTGACTCCATGAGAAATTAGGATGATTTCTCCAATTGGGGTTGTATGTGTCAGAATAGGGATTGCCAAATGGTTTCTTATAGCCGTTTAGTGCATTAGTTTGTTCAGTTATACACTCATGGAATGATGCTATAGAGGGACACGTCTGAGCAGTATGAGATGGACTTTCACAAAGGTGACATGTCTCACTAATAACATGGACTGAAGAAATTTTTCTATTTTTCATCTCTATAGCCTCCACTTTTCTGGTGAGACTAGCTATCCTTGCACTCAAATCAGTTCCCTCACTAACCTCATAGACTCCTCCCTTTTTGGTATCCATAGACATTGGTAAAGTTCTTCTTTCAACCCTCCCTGAGTATTCCCAATGTTGGGAACTCTCGGCTAATGCATCTAGAAATTTCCAAGCCTCGTTCTCATTCTTAGACATGAAATCTACCCCACCCCGTGACTCAATTAGTTGATGATTTTAAGCTGATAATCTATCATAAAAGAATTCAACTAAACGCCATTTTTTAAAACCATGGTGGGGACACTTAAGTAGCAAATCATTGAATGTTTCCCAAGACATGTAAAACTGTTCACCTTCTTTTTGAGCAAATTCCATGATATTATGGCGAAGGGAATTAGTTCTATGTCTAGGGAAGAATTTGGTGAGGAATTTTTTACAGAGTTCATCCCAAGATTTGATTGATTCTGGTTCCAATGAATATAACCAAGACTTAGCTTTCTCTTTCAAAGAGAACGGGAATAACCTCATCTTAATTGACTCTTCGGGAATATTCTGAAAATTCAAAGTGGAACAAATCCCTAAAAATTCCTTAACATGAAGGTATGGGTCTTCAAAGTTCGAACCTCTAAAAGTTGGCAGTAAATTGATTACTGCTGCCCGTATCTCCAAATGGGCATGTTGTGTAGCATGCAAGACAATACAAGACGGATTTGTTATGTGTGCGGGAGTATAATAATCCTTAAGGGCTTTCACTTCATTATGTTCTTCCTCCATCTTGACTTCAATGATTTTTCCAACACTAGAATTCCTCACACTTTCTCTAAAAGTTATCTCAATTTCTGGATCTAAAGGTGCCAACTTTGATTTTAGAGAACGACGACCTAAAATGCACTAGGAAGACTCCATGACTCAATAAATACACTACCCAAACAAATATTTTCTTTATCTGAAATTTAATTCAAGGGTAGTGATTTCTATTTTTTTTATTTCCTATCTGAGAGATTATTAGGACTAATTCCAAAATAATCTTCACCTAGTTAGACAGCTCCTACTCCCTTTCAGAGAAAACTAGTGGATGACGAGTTAAGGACCATCAAACTAACAACGAAGTAGTTCCCAGGAAAGTGTGGCGAGGCACTAGGTCTGCTTAATGTCGCGTCAACCACACTCCTAGACAGAACTGTCTTACCGTTTATCAATTTGATAGTGACTCACTAGAGTTACCAAAAGTTTAACAATGTCTAAGAGGATCCTATGAGCTATATGAAAACCTATTGGCCAACGTTTACTTGATTTTAAATTAAACTAAATTTAGCCAAGGGTATACAAATGCAAGGAGATTTTTAACCTAATGGGCAAGGAATTGGTGATGAAATTCAATCCTTATCTTGTTAGAGAGTTAATGACCTTACTAAAAGATTTATGCAAAATACTAAATTAAAAATGCACATACAAACAAATTAACAAAAATAAAAATAAAGGGAGTTAGTGTGTGAACTTTTTTTTTATTATTATAAATAAATAAAGAAAGAAATAAACGAAATAAAATAAAATAAATAACAAAAATAAATTTGAAGAAAGTGTGTACCTAAAGGTTATTTCTAGCGTTATTCTATCTTAAAGGTAGCATGCAAAATTTCACCTATATAAAAACTATGTTCACCTAATCTAAAAGAAAAAAAATAATATTTATATTTACTAAAGAAAATGGTACTTACCTGGACTCCGCAGAATGCTAGTGAAGATGTCACAAAGAAATCCAAGTATTTGTTTATCCAATGCAATCCCCAAAAAAAATATTACCTACAAAATTCAAGAAGTATCAATTACTTAAAAACAAATAGTACAATAAACAATAAAAATTCTAAACTTAAGTAAACAAACACTAATTCTATACTTAAGCTAAGAATAAAGAAAATAAATAAATAATTTTTTTGCTACAGTAGCCGAAATGCTATAGTAGTTTCGAATATTTTTTTTAATTTTATTTTTTTTAACAAGCATAATGAACTCTACTACACCATATACAATCCTAGTAGGTGAAGTCTCTAAGTCTGACTTGATATATCTATACAAAGTTGTTAAATGTAGGGTTGCAAATGAACCGAGCCGTTCGTGAACAGGCTCGGGTTCGGCTCGTTAAGAGCTCAGCTTGTGCTCGTTCGTTTAGTAAACGAACCGAGCCTGAGCACAAATTTTAGGCTCGTTTAGTAAACGAGCCAAGCTTGAACATTACTAAGCTCAACTCGCTAAACTCGTGAACAGGCTCGTCTAAGTTAAATAGTAAAATTATATCATATTTGATAAAAGAAAGTGTTTAAATTGAACAAATTATGAAGATTATTGTGAAAAGATTATAGAAATTAGGCGGTCATAACATAAAATTCATTCATAAAAAAATATACTAGTGAAAATATGTTAAAACAGACATGCAACAACTCAATCCAGACAACTATTAGGAAGATTAATATATGTTGCACTGAAACGAGTAGTTCGTGAACAAGCTTGGGCTCGGCTCGTTAAATCTAGCGTTCGGCTCGGGCTCGTTCGTTAAGCAAATGAGCCGAGCTTGAACACATTTTCTAGGCTCATTTAGTAAATAAACCGAACTTGAACATTCCAAAGCTCGGCTCGGCTCGGCTCGGTTCATTTGCAGCCCTAGTTAAATGCACTCACAATCTAACATACAACTAATGCTATTAGAATCACAATCTATATGACCTCTGTTTACTCTTTTCACCTCTGTTTTCCGAATTTTTCTTATTTTATTTTTTATTTTTACAAAGCACAAACAGTAGCTTCTACTATAACACTTGAAAGAACAAGATTTTTTAATTTTTTTTTAACCAACTAGTAGAAGAATTAAATCAACTTAAATTTAATTAGTTTCTTGTTGCTATTCCCCGACAACGGCGCCAAAAACTTGGTGTGTTTTAAAATATTACTCGCAACTGCACGAATCAATTATAGTTTAAGTTATGCAATAACGAGGTCGAAACTAAGGGAATGCTTTAAAGAGAACTTAATTAAACTCAAATTAATCTAAAACTAACCTAGTTTCTAAAATTTGTTTGTTGAAGTGATTTTTATACTAAACATGCAATATCGAAATACAAATAATTAAAGCGAGAATAATCGGGAGAAAATACTAAGGTATCAGAATCCACCACCACTAATCCATAAAATCCTAATTATTCCTTTATAAATTCCAATTTAGAGTAGTAAATAGAAATCAATTTTATTACTTTCTCAAGATTTGACAATAACGCATTAATAAAATATCTTTTCAAGAAATAGATTTTCCTTCGCTTTAAAGTGTAAAATTTTAAGCATCCTATGTATGCAATTTAATGGATCACATAAGATCAAATATTTATACTTATAAACTTATCAAATCCAAGCTTGATTAATTGTGATAAGAATTCTTAACTACTATAAATACATGATTTTTATAGTGAAATGAATTTAAAACAATTAATACTATGAAACAAAAATCATAAACATTTAAACCATACACATGGAAATTGATAAAGACTAAAAAGAATTTATTTCATAAATGGTGGTTTCATCCTCAACCTTAGTTGAGGATTTAGTTACACATGATTAAAAATAAAATAACAAAGTAAGAACAATAAAACCCGGAATTGAAGATAAATTATTCTCCTATTTGGTGTCCTTCTTGCTCTCCTCCTTCTTCTTCTTCTTCTTTTTCTCAAAATGTATCCATATTTATAGAGAAATATTGGAATCAAATTACAACTTGTAAAGAGAAATGAAATTTTCTTTTCTTTTATTTTTCTTTGAATATACATAACTTTCCATCACATTTTGTTCTTTCTCCATGTGCATTTGAATCTTCCAACTTTCATCCATGTGCATTTGATTCATTTCTCACTTTACACCTATAAATGAAAGACACACATGTAGATGTCATTTAATGACATTGAAAATGATTTATTCAACAATTTTATTACATAAATTAAGTTTTGTGCATTTATCATTATTACACTTCTAAATTAGTTAAAATAAATAGTTTTACCTACTAACAAATATACATTTGGGGATAAAATATGTATGTAAAATGGACTTATCAGACAACCTTTGCGCTGTAGAGGCAAGGGTAACCGAACCTTCCAGGGCAAAGGATCGGGCACCAGATCGGAAGCGACCAAGCACTCCTCCTGCACCCTCCCTAGTCCCAAAGAAATGCCAGAGATTTGAAGAAAAGGTCACCCTATTAAAGGTTACCCTGGCCAAGCTGTACCAGGAGACTAAGGTAAAAGAATCTTCCGGTCACCACCACCCATTAGGCAACCAATGGACCAAAGGGACATGTCAAGACATTGTGCCTTCCATGGCGAGTACGGGCACCACACCAACGAGTGCAGAAGCCTCAGAAGACAAGTGGAAGCCATGATAGAAAAAGGAGAGCTGACCGAGTACGTTGCCAAGAAGGGCACCCGATCAAACCAAACGTCTCATACACCCGCCAAGGGGGCAATGGGACAACCCGTGAGAGTCATTCACATGGTTCACGGAGGACCAAGTTGATCAGAAGTAGAGGAAGCCCGTAGATCCCAGATGCGTCAAGCTCAGAAGTTGCGAAGGGTTGGGGAGGTCAGCGAGTTTCGAAGCCCGAAAGAGGATGCCCGTATAACTTTCTCCTCTGCAAATATGCGGGGCATTCAATCACCACATGACGATCCCTTGGTTATCTCTCTCATGGTCTCGAACTGCTTAATCAAGAGAGTGATGGTTGACCTAGGAAGCAGCGCCAACATTATCACCAAGTGGCCCTTTGAGAAATTAGAGATCAACCCTCAGGAGATAGTCCCTTCCAGAAGCACGATAACCGGATTTAATGGCAGAAGAGTAGAACCAGTGGGAGAGATTCAACTGCCAGTGACAGCAGCAAGGCGTACGCTCAGAGAAACCTTTGTGGTGGTGGATGTCAAACCCTCCTACAATCTCCTTATGGGAAGATGTTGGATCCATCGGATGCACGAAGTTCCGTCAACAATGCATCAGGTCATGCGGTGCATTGATCCAAACGGAATTGATGTGATTGACATCAGGGGCGATCAGGTAGCAGCCAATGAGTGTTATGCTATCACCATGATATGTCTAAAGAAAGGGCTGAACCGGAATGAGAGTCACGATCCAAGGCGGTACCCGATGATTGATAGCAATTACAAGAAGAGGGTGCAGGGTCATCAATAGCAGCTGAACCTTTGCTTGAAGTTCATATCTACCCCGATCACCCTGAAAGGTTGAGTTATATTGGTTCTGGCCTCAATGCACAAGAAAATGAGGAAATGGAGGCCCTACTACGCTCCAACGCTGACGTATTTGCCTAGGGCCATATGGATATGACTGGCATCGATCCGTCAGTAGCCCAGCATTCCCTTAACGTGGATCCCGACGCAAAACCTATCAGACAGAAGCAAAGGCGGATGGGGGCTCACAAAAACCAGATCATTGCTGAGGAGGTTGATCGACTTCTCCAAACAGGATTCATAAAGGAGGTACAGTATCCTTCCTGGCTAGCAAACATTATTGTGGTTCAGAAGAAGAATGGGAAATGGAGGGTGTGCGTGGACTTCACCGACCTGAACAGAGCATGCCCGAATGACTGTTTCCCTTTACCAAAAATCGATCAGATGGTAGATGCCACCGCAGGATTCGAGCGCCTGAGTTTTCTGGATGCGTACTCTGGGTATAACCAGTTACGAATGAACCCGGATGACGAGGAAAAGACTGCATTCATCACTGAATCAAGTACATATTGTTACACAGTTATGCCTATTGGACTAAAAAATGCAGGTGCAACCTTTCAGAGGTTGGGAAACAAAGTCTTTCAGGGCATGATGGGATCTACCATAGAAGACTACATTGATGACACGGTGGTCAAAAGCAAGGCAAAAAATGACCACCTGACTGACCTGCAGCAGGTGTTCGACACCCTCAGAAAGTACAAGATGAAGCTCAACCCATCCAAATGTTCCTTCGGAGTGTCTTCAGGCCAGTTCTTGGGACACATAGTTGATCGGACGGGAATACAAGCTAGCCTAGGACAAGTCAAAGCTCTCATGGAGTCAGCAGAGCCAAGGTCCCGGAAGGAGATCCAGGTGCTGACTGGAAGAATAGCAGCCCTCAGCCGTTTCATCTCTCGCTTAACCGATCGATGCAGGCCATTCTTTCAAGCTATAAAAGCGGTAAAAGGGGAGGTTTGGGGGCCGGAGCAAACTGAAGCCTTGAAAAAAACTCAAAAGCTACATGGCAAAGCCTCCTATACTGGCAACCCCAGAAGCCGATGAGCCATTACACCTATATCTAGCCATATCTGCGACATCTACCAGCGCCGCTCTGGTCAAGGAGGGCAAGGGGTATCAGATACAAGTCTTCTATACCAGCAAAGCCTTTGCTGATGCAGAAACCCGTTATTCGAAGCAGGAGAAGCTGGTACTATCACTAATCAATGCTAAGCGACATCTTCGACATTATTTTGAAGCACATTCAATCGTTGTGCCAACTGCAACCCCGATCAGATCCATAATGGCGAAACCTGAGTTATCGGGCATAGTATCCAAATGGGGAATAGAACTTGGGATTTTTGACATAACCTATGTCCCCCGAACTGCCATCAAAGGACAAACGGTAGCTGACTTTCTGTTGGAAACAGAAACTACAGATTCCTTAGAAGAAAATGAGCCTGGCTTATGGGTTGTGTTCGTGGACGGATCATCAAATGTCAATGGAGTAAGAATCGGTGTAGAGCTTGTGACACTAGATGGCACTAAAATTCAGCAGTCCGTTCGATTGGAATTTCCTGCCTCGAACAACGAAGCCGAGTATGAGGCCCTTCTTGCAGGAATTCGGTTGGCCTCAAGCCTTCAAGTACAGAAAACAGAGATACAAAGTGATTCCCAGTTAGATGTACGGCAGTTAAATGGGGAGTATGAAACCCGAGAGCTGAAAATGGAAGCGTACAGGAATTTGGTGCTAAAAGAGGCCGAAGGGTTCCAACAGTTAACCTTTGAACAGATCCCCGAAAGGGATAATTTCATAGCAGATCATCTGGCTAACCAGGCCTCTGCAACAGGGGAAAGTATGACTCGCATTATACCAATAGACTTCATCGTCCGATCAAGCTTGGAGCCCCCCGAAGACGTGATGATCATTCCATGGGAGCCAAGCTGGATAGACCCTATAGCAGATTATTTGAGGACCGGTCCATTACCTGAGTCGAAACTTAAGGCCCGAAAGATAAGAATGAAGGCAGCCAGATATGCTATGTACAACGGCCAACTATACCGCAAGTATTTCTCCGGGCCATACTTGAGATGTCTCACGCCCTCCGAAGCCTCTGCGGTCATGGAAGAAATTCATGCAGGATCATGTGGAAATCATTCCGGAGGGAGGTCCTTAGCCCATAAAGTTCTCACCCAGGGATACTTCTGGCCCTATCGATCAAGGGATGTTAAGGTCTACACCCAATACTGTAAAAAGTGCCAATTTCATGGAGATGTCATTCATCCACCTCCGGAGTTACTGAACCCAACAATTATCCCTCACCCCTTTACCCGATGGGGTATGGATATTGTGGGTCATCTCCCGCAAGCTATACGATCTACCACGCATGTTCTTCTGGCTATAGACTACTTTACCAAATGGGTGGAAGCTGAGGCATACTCCACCATCAAAGGTATCCATGTTATAAAGTTCATCTGGAGCCATATCATTTATAGATTTGGTCTACCCCGAACAATAATGATGGATAATGGCACCAATTTGGATAACAGGAAAGTTCAAGCATTCCTAACAAAGCATGTGATCAATCAGAACACTTCTTCCGTTGGCTATCCACAGGGAAATGGGCAGGCTGAAAGGACAAACAGAACCATTTTTGATACACTCATGAAAAAGCTTGAAGAGGCAAAAGGGGCCTGGTTGGAGAAATTGCCCGAGGTGTTATGGTCCTATCGGACTACTCCAAGGCAACCAACGGGAGAGACCCATTTCGCCATGGCTTATGGGGCCGAAGTCGTTATCCCGACCGAGTTGAGAGTACCTACTTTAAGAAGTCAAGCCTGGGAGGAAGTTCCAAACAGTCAGCACATGACCCATGATTTGGACCTACTGGAGGAAAGAAGGGAAGTTGTCGGAATAAGGCTGGTTGCCTATCAGTAGCAAGTCAGGGCACGGTTTAATCAGAAATTTAAGATAAGAAAATTCCAGGTAGGTGATATGGTACTCAGAAGAAAGATTGGGATTGTAGGCAAATTACAAGAGACATAGGAAAGACCTTACACAATAATTGGGGTCATTGGACGCGGAGCTTATCAGGTGCGGAAGAACAAGACAGGTCGCATCGAGCCCAACTCTCAGAACGCTTATTGGCTGAAGATGTATTATCCTTAGGTAGTTTCTTTTTCTTGTTAAAGCAACAGATCTGTGTCTCACTTATGACACCTTCTACTGATTATAATAAAGCATCTATGCTCAATGTTCAGCACCTCTGCTTCATGATTCTCAAGTTCATTTCAATAAAGATACATTCTATTTTATGCAAGTGTTCCATTTTGAAATTAAAATTTTCCTAAGTGTTGAGTTCAAACCTGATTTGAACTAACCAAAGGACAAAGACAAGCCTCAGGGGCCATATGCCCAAAGACTCCATTTTGAAATTAAAATTTTCCTACGTGTTGAGTTCAAACCTGATTTGAACTAACTAGAGGACAAAGACAAGCCTCAGGGTCCATATGACCGAAGGCTCCATTTTTAAATTAAAATTTTCATAAGTGCTGAAGTTCAAACATATATATGAACTAGCCAGAGGACAAGAAACAAGTACCAAGGGCCATATGCCCGAAGACTAAACATTGCAGGAAAAAACAAAATAAACACTGAGATGAGAAAATTTCTTTTTCATTAATAAGGAAAGAAATTAAAAAAACACCCTTCTGAAAAGGGTAAGTACAGATAAACTTGAAAAAACCTATTCTACTCAGGAGGATGATAGTCTTCTCCCTTCAAAATGGCAACAAACCGTTTCTCATTTTCAGAAGCAGGAGGGTTTTTATAAGGAAGGGACACTCCCATGAAGGCATCGAATTCCTCAGCAGTCTTGAACTCCCGAGCTGCCAAAGGAATATGCTCAATTTCGTGCCTTTCTCACCACGCTCTAACCGTTCGGATGTCATAGATGGTGGTGTACCGGCTGTGCATATCCAGACCCCCTAAGCGCTTTTTCGGCAACCATCTTCTGGTAGGGATTTAGCTTTTCGGAAGCTAAATCCCTCTTTTCCGCCTCACCAGTCTCCAGAAGATTTTTATGCTCCGAGACGCTCTGGCGAAGACCATCTGCCTCTTTTACTAGAGTGACCCGATGCTCATTGTTTTGCTTGATCTGGGCCTGCATATTGGCCATCTCCCGGACATCAGACTCCACAATATTGTTGTAGGCCTGGATGCCATAAAGAAGCTACACAGAAAGAAGGGCATGTTAGTACACAAGGTGGTAAAGATAATAAACTAAGTTACAAAAGAAAAACAAGTTACATACCTCCATGACCATTATGGAACACTTCTTCAGAAGCTCAGTCCTAGTGAGTTTCAACTGAGCAGCCCTATTAGCTGGAGTCCAAATCCCTTTCGCCATAACCCGAAGAGCTTCTAATTGGGTGATGGTAAGCTGATCGGCACAGATCGGAGTCCCATCAGGAAGAAGGAACTTTGGCTCCCAGGGAATAGAAGTACGAGGAGCTCCTGAGCCTGAAGAGTTGTGTTTATCGAGGCATCGGTAATTTGGGTCCTGAACCTCTTATTAGCTGTTCCACCGCCTGTACCAGATCGGGTCCTCGTGAGTGGAGGATTTACAGGGGAAGGCTGGGGTGGAGCTACAGGGTTTTGTGTTGGCAGAGGTACCGAAGGCACCGGGGGTGCTGTTGAAAGAGGCACAACGTCAACCAGGTTGACCCCTTCAGGAACTTGAGGGTGTCTGGCAGAAAGAGGTTTGTCGGGCAATTCCATCATGTCAACAGCAGCACCCAAGTTAGAAATTGACTCCAGGTTTGCCGAAGTCAGAAGGTCTGTAGCAGATCGGACATTGCTCCAGATCTTGGTTTTCAGGAGGGCTATACGTCCTTTTATGAGGGACAGGGGGATTTCTCTATCCTCATAGCCTAAAAACCTATATGCATACTCCCCCCGATGTAGATCACAGAACCCACAAAGACAAGAGGCCTTATGGAAGGGACAGTAGACAGGTAAGCGAATGGCACCGAACGTATGAGGGAATCGGGAATGTACAAGAAAAAGGGTAAGACCAATTACTGCTCACAACTACCATTTTTTATTTCCACACCTTATCAAACTTTTCGGCACCAGAGCATATACTCCGACCATGGAAGGGAAATATGTTGTATCTACCCTTACTTTCTCTGACATTTTGAAAAAAATAACAGAAAAGTAAGTCGGCTAAACCTAAGTTAAGGTCCAGATCCCAATTGTATAGTAGGAGCATGGACAGAATCCTAAGGCTGTTTGGGTTGAGTTGAAGGGGGTGTAAGCCTAACATGAAAAACACATAGTGGAAAAAAAGGTGAAGGGGAAACCTTAAAACCTTAAGGTGAACTGCCGATAGCAGAATGCTACCGGGTTGAAGTCCCTCACTCTTGATGAAATCTAAGTAACTTGGGTAAGGGTCCACATCGACATCCCCAAGTACATGGGTCTCAGCCCGAAGATGTTTGACATCTACTTTAGGATGAACTTTCTTAAGTGGGGCCACTACGAATGGTTCAGAAGACTTGGGGTCCACAGATTCATTGGGACCCCTTGAAATGGATGTTCCCGGATTCGTTGACGAACCCGGAAGATCGGTGTTTTGGGGAACTGATCTTGGAGCCCCTTGACGGGTAGACGGAGGGTTGTCACTACTGGTAGGATCGGTGCTAGTAGTAAAGGACGGAACGACCTCCTCTACTGACCGGGTGTCATTGTTGTCAGACATAGTGCCAAGAAAGGTAGAAGAGACAGAAGGGGGGTAGAGGTGAAAATTAAAGAAAAGGAAGAGACCGTCTGACTTACTCAGCTGATAGTGAAGAGTCAGGGAAAGCTTCGGGTAGAAGCAGACTTCTGTTCTGCTAGAGGATCTGAACTGACCAACGAAAAAGATTGCGGGAATAAGAAAGAGATGAGTTTCAGAGACGAAAATTGAAAGAGGGGAAAACAGGAGCAGAGAGTTGCAAATGAAGTGAATGAAGAAATGAAATAGCTTAGAGTGGGTTTTTATAGAAAGGAAAAGGTATGCCAAAGGACTGCGCGAAGCCCAAAGGTCGCACAACCCACGATGAGCCGTCACGGTGCAAGGATTGAGGAAGTAATGGCCTCTTATTTTGAAATGTCATTAAATACCTAATGATGACATGACAACTCATTACCATCATTTCCCATAAACAATATATATATGTGTGTATATGAAGATATTTAATTTCGGTCATGGGCTATGAATTAACCCATAAGCCCATAACCTCAGGGGCCTGTGTAATAGTCAAAATAATACATGGTTCAACTAAGATGGGCCACAAGACTGATGGGCCGAAGACTGATGGGTCAAGGACAGATGGCCCGAAGACGGATGGGCTGAAGAAATAAATGGGCCCATAGAATTCTCTAGAAGATGAGTGATCCATAAGTCAGGGAGTTGTCCTACTTATGGAAAAGAGAGTCCAAAAAAGAATTGAGTTTATCAAATCCCATGATTTAAGGGATTGATAAACTTTAGTAAATGGGCTTGACCCATTTACCAAAATTGTGTATAAATACATGGCCAAAGATTGAATAAAGGATCCAATTTTTTAACCCAATTATTATTGTGTATTTTTCTGCATCTACAGATACTAACTTATAAAACAAGTAAACTTATTCTTGAAAAATATTTAGGACTTGGTGCCTCAAGAAACATGAGGTCTCATGTTTAATTCATATTAATTATAAACAATTCATTAGGGCCACAACCGCAGACATAGTCCAAGTTTTACCCAGGGCCGGCCCTAAGAGTGCCAAAACAATTTAGGGCCTTAGGCGAGATTGAAGGCGAATTTTTTTTTGGGGCCATTCATTTCACGCGATGCAAATTCCTGAAGCCAAATTTTTTTTGGGCCCCTTCACTTCATGCGATGCAATTTTTTTAAAAGAATGTAAAAGCACTACATAATTACTTGGTGCTTATTTTGTATAAATTTCACATATTAAAGCATAGAAATATGAAGGGTATGAAATGAATGATTAGTACAAGATACTTTTGAAATAAAAATTGAATTTGAAATTATTTGTAAATGCTTGTCAAAAGTAGGACTTATGTGTCCTAGTAAAAAAAAATTTGAGAGCAAAAATACTATTCTAAAGGAACTTTCCATATTGTAAGTTTAATATTGGGTTGAGTTCTAATTTATATTGGACTATAACTTAAAACAATCATACTTGGGCCTATACTAATACAAATGGGAAAATTTTTTGGGGCCCCTTTATATGCATTCAAAGTCCTTGTATTAGTTTTAAACTCTCTTTGGGTTGGGTTTGTTTTAATTTAATTATTGGAAGAATGAGTTGGATTTTATTAGTTTAACATATGAATTGGTATTGGGTTGGATAAGAAGCCTTTTATGTTTGGGCCTACACTAACACATATATATATATATATATATATATATATTTTAATTTAGATTCGTGTGGAGGGTTACCTTGCACATGTCATGTGGATTAGTCGAGGTTCACGTAAGTTGGTCTGGACATAACGATTATATATAAAAAAATTATTTCCTTAATCATATACACAATTAAGGTGGATGTGAGATTCACCATGTTGTGGTTGGTAATTAAAATAAGGGTAAAGTACACAAAACCACCCACAACTATCGCCTAGGAGTACAAAACCCCACTCAACTACAAAATAAAACCCCTTAACTATCAATTGGGTGCAATATACCCCATCAATTCATAAATGACACATTTACCCCTAAATTAAATTTTGAAAAAGTATATAAAATTCAAAAAAAATATTAATTCAGAACATATATATATATATATATATATAATTAGAAACAAATATATAAAATTCGAATAAAATATAAAATTCAAAAAATTATATAAATTTCAAATTATATATATATATATATATATATTTCAAAAATTAAATTTGAAAAAATATATATATTGGTAGAATGTCATATCTTTTCTAATGAAGTGAATCAAACTACTTACCACTAACATCAATTAATGGTCTTCTTTTATATATATTTTCCCAAAATATATATATATTTGTTTCAAAATTTATATTTTTTAGAATTTTATATATTGTTTTAGGATTTTATATATATTTCTAATTTTATATATTATTTTCGAAATATATATATATTGTTCGAATTTTTTATATTTTTTCGAAATTTTCTATATTTTTTTTGAATTTTATATATTTGTTTCAAATTTTAAATTTTTTTCAAAATTTAATATATTGTTTTTGAATTTTATATATTTGTTTAGAATTTTAAATTTTTTTCAAAATTTAATATATTGTTTTTTGAATTTTATATATATTAATTAACCCTTAAAATAATTTATTTTATTTTTTAAGGGTAAAATTATAATTTTGCAATGGGGATGGGGTAAATTGCACTCAATTGGGATAGTTGACGGGTTGTTTTTGCCCCTTTTGTAGTTGATGGGGGGTTTTGTACTCATGGGACAATAATTGAGGGGGGTTTTATGCACTTTACCCTTAAAATAATTTGGTTAGTAAGCGTGCTGAAATTTTAATTTATGCTACCAAAATCTGGATATAGTACATCAAATTTTGAAAGGCCGGTAATGCAATTTCAAGTCCTAGTATCAATTGTTTACTAAGACCCTATTTGGATTGACTTTTCAAACGCTACTTTTGGCTTCCTAGAGGGAAAAATTGTTTTGGACAGTGTTTGACAAAAAATTTAAAATAACTTCTGGGTCTTGAAAGAGCGTTTTAAAGAAGTTGGGGATAGCTGGGTACCCATAGCTTCTCAAAATAGCTTATACTTCTCTTTTTTTTCTTATCTGAAAAGTTAGAAGCAAAAGTTATGCCAAACATAGCCTAAGAAGGGCAGCGATGAGTAGACCTGTCAATGGATTGGATTTTGATCCGAATCCGATTTGAATCCGATCCGATTAGTCGGATTTGGATTGTAAAAAAAATCCGATAACCCGGATATGATCCGAATCCGATAATCCGATTCCTTAACAAATTGGATTTGGATTAGCCTAATCCGATCCGATAATAATCCGATCCGATAAAATATACATATATATATATATTTATATATATGTGTATATATTTAATATTGTACATGTATATAAATGTTAGTTGTTAATTATTTATTAATAATGATTGATCATAAATACAATTATTAAAAGTGTGAATAATTTTAGTGTTTCAGTATTTATTGATTTTTGTATTTTTTTAATTAAATATTTGGATCAGATATTCTATAATGAAGAAATTCGAATATGAATTAATTAAGTGAAAATCTGTCGAATTATCGGATTCGGATCGCAGATTGAGAGTTTTTGTCATCCTTATCAATAGACTTATCAATAATCCGATTATGATCCGAATCCGATCCGAATCCGATATTAACCGGATATGGATTGAAAATAAAATCCGATAACCCGATTAGGATCCGAATCCGATAATCCGATTTCTTAACAAATTGGATTTGGATTTAACTGATCCGATCCGAATCCGATCCATTGACAGGTCTAGCGATGAGCCACATTGAAATCTAAACTAAAAAAGGGCTATAAAAAACTTCCAAAAATAGGCTTTCATTTAAATTGGTGCCACAAGCCTTTTCCAAGGAATATATATAGACAGGGTGGAGTCGGACATTTAACTCACGGGGTTACATGAATATGAAAAGAAAAAAGAACAGAAGAAAATACGACATAATTCTTACTATTTTGAGATCATAGATTTAATCAAATTAGAAGAATCTTAATTTATAAGTGAGAGTTGATGTTAGTTTATCTGTGTTAAGATTGGTGCTTCCCTTTCTTAACTGTATTTCTAGTACATGTTCTCTTTCTGTGTCTGTCTGCTTCAATATGTAGTATGTGCAATTAATATTGGTCTGAAAAACTGCATTTCTTGTGCTTCAGGTACACGGTACACCTCTATCCGTAATATGTAATGTATACATACATATATATATACATATATTGCATGAAAAAGGTAGTGTTGCTTTTTTGTTTGAATACTGACATTTCCTAAGACAAATATTCTGTGTCTGGCTGTACCTTGTGAATTATGATAGCTTTTGAACCTGGATTTAAATTGAGACAAAAACAATCATGCACAAAGTGGGACACACTACATCCACACCCACACCATACAACTACAAGTAATGTTCTTCTTACATATTTCATATTCTCAGATGTTCACCAGATTCCCCCATGTTCTATGTATGCATTTTCAGGGTATGGTGGAGATGCAGGGGAAGTGGCCTCGGAGGGCATTATTGTAATGTGTTGAGGGCTGTGGACATGGTTGTACTTCTATTGAAGCTTAGTTTTATGAGAATGTTTGTAAAGCTTTGGCTGGTTATGGAAAACCCCAGTTCCAAAGTTCATTCTTTGCAGCTATTTCTCTTTCTACTGCTCTTTTTTATTGGATTTTGATGAAGGGTCAAAGATGGTAATGTTGCAGGAGACCAGGGGGTGGTAGGATGATATTGGCGGTAAGGCTCAATCAATATATTATTTATGGAGATATCTGTGTGTATATACATATATACTGATATAGACTAGATTCATCTTTCTCTTCTTGTTGCGAGAAAGGTTTTGCCTTTCTAATTTGTTCTTAGTTTCTAATGGAGGCCCCATTTCTAGTTTCTCCCCATTTTGCTTTTGCTTTTGCTATTATAGAGAATTGAATTATCCTATATATATATCTCCATTTTGCCTTTGTGATAAAAAAGAAAAGAAAAAAAGAAACAGAGACAGCTGAGCATGTACCCATTTCGGCCTTTGATCTGAAGATTATACTTTTTGGCCTCGTAATCTCATATTAGAAAGTATGAAATAATTTTCATTTGTTTAAAAATGTCACTATTATATTTTTTTACCTTTCTCCGCTTTAAATATTTGGAAAAGGTGGGATTTGATTATAAATACACGGTTCCAAGTCAAATGAAATCCATTAGAATTTGGAAATTTGATGGTTACTTATGTATTCAACTACTTAGTAATTAGGGTCGGAGATGATTTGAGCAAGGATGACCATTCACTTCAAAATTGAAGAAGGTCAGCTTGCAAGACGCACACTATATATTACACTTGTAGTTATATTATTATATTTATTACTAGACGCGTTTCAGCTGCGACATAACACATGATATGATATGAAAAGTTAAGATATTTTTTAAAAGTTAAGGTGGTGGTTATATTTATAACTACCATTTTGGCGAGAATAAAATGAAGGATTTGCTTTAACATAACCGATGATTTTTTTATTGAAAAAGTTTGAATCGGTAAGAGGTCTCATGCCTAACAAAAATTTAATTATCTTTCTATTGCTTTCAAAGCATGTATTCATAAAGACTTGTAAAGTGTGCATCACAAATCTATTTATATTTATTTCACTTTAATATATCAATACAAGGTGATCATCTGACAAAAGATATGCGATCCTTTCTTTTCTTTTTTGACATGACAAAGAAGTTAGCTGTTAAATTAAATTAGAAGGTATGGGACGCGAATCAATCCCGCATATGCAATCCGATTTATTTATGTTATTTTTAACATATCGTAAATAACGGTAATAACCGAATCTAGCACTAGCTCCAATTTGATTGGGCTTCTGGATTCATGGAAAATGGGATTGGGCTTTTGGATTCTAGGAGAATGGGGATTGGGCTTTTGTTGTTGCTCTGGATTAATTGCAGTGTGATACGAAAGAGAATCACTTCATATATCATTATATTGTGATAGCGCTTAACAACTTGAAATTTTCTACACATTCAAAATTTTAAAATGTCACTCTCTTTGGTCTTTCTCATCCTTCTGTCTCCACTCGATCAACGTACCTCGTTGATTCATGTGTTCATTGAACGCTCAGCATTTCAGTTAGTCTTTCAGATTGTAATCTAATTTAAATACTCGGTTGACTCAAAATATTCTAATCAAAGCATGGCAGGTGATGCACACAAAAAGATAAACAATTAGAAACTATATTTTTCAATCTAATATACAAAAGCAAAATTCATACTAGTATTACATAAGTTTCTCAAAATTGCATGCGGACAGGGCTGGTCCTGAGGATAGGCGACGGGCCGGAGGGGTCCCAAATTTTTATTTTTTTTTGTATTGTATTTTTTTAAAAAAAATATTAGTATTTCTATAAATTTTAAAATATATATGATTACTATAGGTCTAAAACAAACAACTTTGTTTAGCAGTCCAATTCATACTAAATCCAAATCCAATTTAACAAATTTTGGACCCCAAAATTTTTTTATTTCAATTACTATTACTATAGAATCAAAAAAAAAAATCAATCTTAATTTTTTAACTTAATGAAACTAAAGTCTTATACAAATCAAATCATTATTCTTATTAGAGTTAAACGTTTCTTATCGCACTCACACAATATTTGACGACTACACTTAAGACTCTTGTGACCACTGCACTCGTACCATATTAATAATTTTTCATGCGACTATACTTAGATGAATGTTGTTTTCAAATTTTTTAATATTAATAAATTCAATGTGTTTTCTTATAATTTTTAAGCACGTGAAACCTTATATATAAAGGGCCTCACATTTGTTCTCGCCTAGGACCTCCATTTATTTTCGGAATTTCAGGGCCGCCCTACATGCGGACTGCTAGTATGCAATTAATTAATTCTTATTACCTACTCATAGAAAATTGTGGATAATCTAAGTTACTACAAATATATATATATATATACCTATAACAAAATGTCTTATTTATTATGGCATTGGCATCCATAACGCGAGGAGGTTAAGAAGCACACAATTTCATTAGTGATAAAAGGAAAGTTAAAATATAAATTAAGTATATTATATATAGATTATAATCATATATCCATATATATATAGAGAGAGAGAGAAACGAGAGGCATGCATGAGTTTATACTACGTATATAATATCCTCATAATTTTTTTTTTAAAGTACTCAAATCATATACAGTAGTTTATTGTTATGCTATGCATTTGTCGACATTAGTAGGCATGATTGTATTTGTGCATGCTGATTCCGTCATTAGCATTGATTCGGAATCACATTTATAATAGTAAAAATGAAAAACAAAAACTAGACAACCTAACATTTTTAGTTCATTTAAAGGCTACAAGATGCTTTTATATATTCTATTAATGTTAAACAAGTAGAATACAGTGGCATGCAAAATAATTCACGAAGATAAAGACAGAATCGACCAAGGCAAACCCTCATAATCACCAAAACACCACTCCATATATAAAACGCCCCAATCCTCTAAGCTGTGGAAACACAAGGACACGTCACCACGCCACAATCCACGTCAGACTCTTCTTCCTCGGCCATCTCCTCCCAGAAATGCAAAACAGATTTGGGTGTGCTAGGTGCGCACCCCCTCTTCTTAGCAGCAAAACACAGGTACACTACGCACCCGCCACCTGGCAGCTCTTGCTTCGTCCCACTCTCACACGTGTACCCCTCCACGTCACCCACCCACTCCTGCGCCTCACCTGCCAGCTGGCACGTGACTGCCACACTGAACTCAGCTGGGTTGAAGCACCTTAGGACCCTTTTGACAAGTGGCTCGAACCGAATGGAACCGGAGTCGAACCCCATAGCCTCGTAGCTGGCATAGCTAAACCCATCCTCTGGAGTCACGTGCACCGTAGAGTACGCAGAACCGTCAACCCCATTCATGGAGTACCCGCATGGATCAAACTCGAAGTCGCAAATCTCGTGACTCGTAATAATCTCGGAAACTCCGGACAATTCGGTCATTTTGGCAGCCCCCGAGTTTTTGAAAAACACGGCGGCTTTGCTTCTGTCCAAACTGGTCATGCACATCTCGACGGTAATCACAGTCGTCTGATCTTTAATCGACGGTGATTTGGAGGCCACGTAAACGTGCCAGTTGCGATTGGGAACGGATGGGTCGCCGAGTATAAATGCATTGGAGGGCAAGTTTCCGAAGAACGTATTTAGGAAAGAGACTTCTTCTGGGAAGCTCCGGTGAGGGGCAGGTTGGGCATTTTCGAAAATGAAGGTCCCGCGTGAATACTTAACCGAGTTGACACTGAGTGAGAGTGAGTCAGCGAGTCTCAGAATTTGGGGAATCGATAAGAGGAGCTTTGTAGTTCCGCAGGTTTTGAGGATGATTTTGCGCGGGTAAACGAAGAGACTGGACTCAGAGAGTACGTAGGAATCGAACTCAGTGTTGGAGAGTGTAGCTACGATGGTGCAACAAGCAGGTTCCAGGATTGAGTCGAGCTGGGACCGAGTCAGGGCTCGGAGTCCCAGTCCTTGTGGTTCAGAGAAAGTGAGCTCTAGGCGCTTTTCGAAGCCTTCGAATCCGATTGGTGAAATGGCCATGGTAAATAGATGGAAGAACCAGAAATGTTATGTTGATCAAGAACAGAGGTCTCTGTTTATTGGGAAAATACTAGTCGACCAAAGGGGCCATAGAGTTGGTAACAGGATGGTTTCCTCTGTTATTGATGAAATAGCCCAAATATCAGAGTCATTGAATAGAAGAAGAATACATTACCTACACATATATGATATATATATACATACATACATATAGGGATGCGGGGACATGCATACGTTGGCCTAGACAGATGATTTTATTTTTTACTTATTGATTTTGAGAGTTTCGGTTGGGATCACATCAATATATATATATATATATATACACACACACACATATAGGGATGAGGGGGCATGAATACGTTGGCCTAGGCAGCAGATCATTTTATTTTATTATTTTTGATTTTGAGAGTTTCGGTTGGGATCAAATCAATTTAAACAATTCTTATATCCATGAAACCCAAAACTGAATAATATTCCTCCACCATTATAGTAATTCTTCTCCTTTGCAGTCCAAGAGTGTTCAAATTTTATTGTGGGTAACTGATTGAAATAGAACCATATTATCTCTTTATTTTCCTTTGGCATTGATTCGTGTTCAAAAGTTGCAGTACCACAATATATCAGATATGCAAGGTACTAAAATCAACGAAGTTTCATCAATTACAGATATATATATATATATAACCAAAACATCAATCAATGCACTCAGGCATGTAAATCATCTTTACACGAATCAATCAAGAATCAGATGTATTATTGAACATAGAAAATAAAACAATTAACAAATACTAATGTCTTTGTTTTTGTTTCGTATCTACAAAAAAAAACCAACTTGTATGGAGAGCAGTTCTCTCTCTTCCCTTGATCAGAAGTGGACATCACTTCCCCAAAAGAATTTATTGTTCAGTCATCTTTTTCCCGGCACTTTTTGTCTTCTATGATCGCCAATTGAAGTACCGGAAGATGTAATTGTGAACTATGATATATAGTAAGATTTAATGTGTAACTGAGCCTAGTTAGCAAAAAGCACCAAAGCCACAATTGTTGTATGAAAGAGTGAGTTGGCTGAATATATCATCTCCTTCGGCATAGTTAGTAAAGTCCTGAGAACCAAAATAGGTTTGTATATCGTCAGGGAAGCTGCATTGCGGTGGGTCAGATTCCGGTGGAGTGGCGGGGCACTCAGCAGCTGAAGTCATCTCCATCATTTCCTTGAATTTTGATGACTGGAGTAGAAGTCCAAGTGCTGATGTCGCAGAACCTGGCCGTGGCTGATTTACCATGGCATCGACAACGGTATTTGGAGGCTGCTGGTGGGGGAGGAAGCTAGATCCAGAGTCATGATTAATAGTTTGAATCAATGTAGCGTCAACGTCTTCGTTAAAGGGCTGATCAGTATTATTGTCATTAGGTTTTAGCCATTTTATGTAACGACAAAGGTCGAAATTTGTGACAGCATTGAGACCCCGGTATTCGATAGCTGCCATATCATAGGCAACTGCAGCCTCCTCTTGTGTAGCTGCAGAATTTGATGAGTTAATTTAGGGGACAGTTTGGGAACCAAAATAATTTTAATAGTTGGAAGTTAGAAAATGATCCAAAACAGATTTAGTGATCGTGACTGATCTTCATGCAGATTTTTAAAATTTTATTTTCTGTTTGTAATCATCTATTATCCACTTACCAATTTATCTTTATTGTTCTGGATTATATGAAATAAGTTAGACAAGTCAGTCACTAAGACAAACGAGTTATATTAGAAAATGTAGTACATATTTGATATTAATATTAAAGAGAAGGCCAAACTGTGAGGTCTTTGAAATGAAAGAGATATTTAGTTGTACCATATGTTCCCAGATAAAGATATTTGTTTCCAAAAACTCTCCCGATGCGAGCTTCCCATCTTCCATTGTGGTGGTGTCTGCTCATCAACACAAAATGAAAATGCTATAAGAAAACACATTCTATATATATGTCTTGAAATGGTTATAGTTTAAGTATTGTGATTACTAAATTACATTTTTTACCATTAACATCCTAATAATTTGTGGAGTTGGATCATGAAACGTGAATGTGTTGGGTGGTCTTGGGTCTCTCTCACCCCAAAACCTAGCTCAAAGAATGAGATTTTTCATCACACTTATTTACTGACCATCATCCCGTTCCACAACCGATGTGGGACAACCCCAACAATCTCCTCAATACTTGTATCATAGCCCAGGTTACCAACAAGTCTCGACCCAGGTTCTGGGAGAAACGGATTGTCGATGTTCCGACCCAAGGCCCGATGTATGAGGGGGAGATTGTTGGGGTTGTCCCACATCGATAGTGAGGGAGATTCATATTATACAAGCATCATATTTCCATTATTTTTTTCAAAAAGTTAAACTAGGGAACAGTGAATAGAAAGAAACAACAGATTGAAATATATAAGATGTAAATGATACCTTGCAACTCCTCTGTATTTTGAAACTCCTCGAGAAAAACCACTACTTTTCCTGGAGTTTCAATGCATATGAAATCAATCTCAATTCAAGATATGTTTCCAATTCATCTTGCTATATATATATATATATATATATATTTGGTGTCATATATAGATGGCTGAGTCTAATTACCTTCTCAATGATCCAATATATTCTTCTCTTGACCGCCCCTCCATTTCTTGCAGTTCCTTTTGATATGTTGATAACTATACATATATAAAACATATCAATAATTTGATTAGTTCCATCATCGAATGATCTTCATCAAAATATATATGTTATATATGAAAAGAATTACGCACCGGAAAGTTAAGAATAGTTTCCGGACCCCAGTATTTGAGTGCAGCCAAATCGTATGCATGGGCAGCAGCTTCTTCATCGTCATAGGCACCTGAAGAACATAGTAAGGTCCACCAAAATAGTGATGAGAACCGTTAATTTAAAAATGGACTACTCTGCTAATCCAATGAATTAAATTGGAACATACCAAGATAGACTGCGCATTTGATTAAGGATGCCACCAACAGAAAAATTGCAACAAGGGAAGAAATTAAAAGTCAGTGTAATCAATACAAAAATCGATGAAGAGACATTTAGTAACAATATACTAGTTCGAATATATATATGGAATAGTCATGAATGAATGAACTGATATGTATATACCTTGTCTTCCTTTCTTGTTCTGGGATTCATTCCAGCAGTTCTTGTCCCATAGGTGAGCTTCATATCTGCCCGTCCAACGATGTCTGCATTAAATAAAATCAAGAAACTTATTTAAACTATGGTACATATATATAGAATTATATATATATGAATGAGTGTAGTTCCATGCATATATATATATGGACCTTGTGACCCCTCGATAAATTGAGCTACGTTGAGGAGGGGAGTCCCTTGGAACAGTTTTTCTGGTTCGTTTCACCTTAGGCTTGGCCTTCATCAATGCACTATTAGTAGTAGCAGCATTGTTGGCAATGGTGTTCTTTTGATTTTGCAGTGATAACTTGGCCATACATGCAATTTTGATTTGATAATTAAAGAAGAAGCTAGCTAGCTCTACACACATAAGAATATGTGATCAGATTAATTATAGGAGTGAGTCTTACAATGAAGGGGTTTTATAATTAACGGCTTGCACCAAGGTGACAGTGTGTGTCTGTGTGTGCGCTGGCAATTTAGAGCGAGGCCGGCGAGTTGATGATGATTGTGTCCGTCTTTAAACGGCTTTATTATACGGTGTTTTCTTTCTTGTCCTTTAACTATCTTTTCGGTGTTATGTGCTGTTTTTTTTATATATTTACTCTGGAAGTGAAGATGTAATTTCATTCCTTTCTGCTGTCAATTCTGGGGTAAGTAAGTTTTGTCAATGCTTTTAATTAATGTTATTTTCAATATTATCGTTAAGATAACTCATTCTATTGTAATGCATAGGCTTGTTTGGAATTCGGTTTTGGGCTTGGGCTTGGTTTTGGTTTTGGTTTTTGATTTAAAGATCAAATTATGTTTGGTTGGTGGTTTTTGGATTTGGGTTTGGGCTTTTTAAAATCAACAATTAAAACCTTGATTTTGGCCTACCAATTTTGATTTTTTTCTTTCTCTCTTTATATATATATATAGCCGAAAATATGAATTATTTTCAAAAAAATAATATATAATATTTGGAAAAAAAATCATATTTTGAAACATAATATATATTTTTCGCAAAATATCATATTTTGGAACATAATATACATTTTTTGCAAAAAAAGTATTTTTCGGAAAAAAATTTATATTTTGGGACATAATAAATTTTCGGAAAAGTATTTTTCAAATTTTATATTTCCAAAAAAATATTTTTTGGAAAACAATCATATTTTAATATAATTTTTCAAAATTTTATATTTTTTTTGAATTATATATATTTTTTTGAATTTTAAATATTTCGCACTTTTAAAAAAATATAAAAAAATGTGAAAATTTTATAATAAAATATAAATATTTCGCAGTTTTCAAAAAAAAAAGTGCGAAAATTTTATAATTTTTTGGAAATATTTTTTTCAAAATATAATTTTCTTAAAATATATATTTTTTCAAAAAATATATTATGAAAAACAATATTTTCGGAAAATTAAGTTGGAGAAAAAAAATTTGAAAAAAATTAAAAATAATTCGCACATTTTTATATTTTCTGGAAAGTGAGAAAATTTTATAATTTTCTGGAAATATTTTTTTAGAAAATATAATTTTCTGGAAAGTGCGAAATATTTTTATCAATTATATATATATTAATATATATTATTTGAATTTTATATATAATTTTCACATTTTAAAATATTTTTATCAATTATATATATATTTTTTTGAATTTAAAAATTGTTTTATATGATTTTTGAATTTTATATATTTCTTTCGAATCTATATATTTTTCCCCATTTTATATCCTTTTTTTATAAATTTTAAAAACAATTCAGTATATAATATAATTTTTCAGAATTTTATTTTTTTCGAATTATATATATTTTTTCGAATTTAATATATATTATTTGAATTTTATATATAATTTTAAAATTTTAAAATATTTTTTTCGATTATATATATATTTTTTGGAATAAAAAAAATAGAAATGTCAATTGTTTTCGGAAATTTTAAATATTTTTTAATTATATATATATATATTAATTTTAATATTTTTTCCCAATTTTATATATATTTTTTCATATTTATATATTTTTAATACATATTAATATATATATATATATATAATTATACCAAGACCAAGACCAACTCCTTACCAAACATGGTTTTAGATTTTTCTAAAACCACCCAAGACCACCAAGACCAAAATCACAAGACCAAGACCAAAACTAATACCAAAACCAAGTTACCAAACGAGCCCTTTATTTGTTTATATGATTTTCGCTTTCCTTCTTTTTTTTCTCCCTTCCCTTCGATTAACATACATATAGAAGTGATGATTTTACCTTGCCAAAAAAAGGGAAATGCTGAAAAAATCATATACAAAATATAAATAGAATTATGTTTTATCTATATTTGAAGAGGATTAAATGTTGAATGGGTGCCCAGCAGGCGTTACAGAGTTGACGTGGACAAACCTTATAAATGTTAGACTAAGTGCTTGTTTGGTAGACGATGTGGTGTTGGTTTTTGGTTTTGGGTTGGTTGGAGTTGGGTTGATTGGAGTTGGTGTGGTTTTATTTTGGTTCCAAACCATGTTTGGTGTAGATGGTTTTGGTGTGAGAAAAAGTGATGCTGAAAAATTAAACCATGTTTGATAGAGTTGGTATGGGTTGAAATTCTGAATATTAATATATTAATAAATATTAAAATATATTAATATATGGGTTTCACATTTTATTTATTAATAAATATTAATATATTAAAATATATTAATATTAATATATTGATATTATAATATTAATATATTTTAATATATTGATATTATAATATTAAAATATTTGGTAATTTGGAATAGTTTGACATTTTATTTATTTAAAATAACATTTTTTAAATATATATGTTTTAAAAAATAAAATATATAAATATTTAATTTTTCATAAATATTTAATTTTTTCGAAATATTTAATTTTTCATAATATTTAATTTCTCATAATATTTAATTTCGAATTTATATATATATATATAATATTATATGTGAATAGTGTCAAACCATTTGAACCCAACTCCAACCAAACCATCATTTGAGATGGTGTGAAATTTGATGGATTTAGGTCCAATGGAGTGACACTATTTACACACCATTTGTGTTGCACCATGTTTGCCAAACATGGAGTGGAGCAAAATTTTCAAACCAAACCCAAAATTTTGGCTTCACTCCATTAGTCAAACAAGCACTAACTGTTTTCAAATTTTAGAGCTTGGGTTATGTAAGAACATTTTATATATATATATTAGCATATTTAATCAATAACCATGATGGGTAGATTACGTATTTTGGTTAAAGTTTGAGAGCAAAATAATTAAATATTAATATTCAGGAACCATCAAACGATCAGTAGAATTCTCGATCGATCAGCAGCGCCAATATTGGAATTAGTGCAAAAATATACTGGCAGAATTCTGGCTTCTTGTACAAGCATATTAAGGGATAAACTGGTTTATTCACAACTATTACTTGGTCTAGTTCTCTTTGGTTTTGGGGGTTATCCTATTGTGCTATAACAATTGAGATTTTTATGCACAATTGGATGATCTAGATATTGAAAAATCTACACACCATCCGTTGCATTGTGTATGCTTTGATCTGTGAGAAGCAGAGCCGTTAGAGTACAGAGATCGGAGCAGGAGACTTCGTGGAGTGTGAGTGAATCAAGACTTTCAGACGCCGAATGAACAACGGCAAATCAGAACTATTGTAAGTCCTGACTTCATAGAGTCTGTACAAACTCTTTGATTCATAGTGCATTGATACCAGAGGGTATCCGTGATTTTTTCCTTGGAACGTTTCTAAGATTTATCCACGTATAAATCTGTGTGTTATTTACTGCATTATATTCTGCAAATATATTATTGTGTGGTGATTATAATTTGTGTTGATAAATATTTTGGGAAATAATCAACGAAAATAATCTGCACAATGTTCCCAGAATTTGCGTATAGGATTTTCGAACGATCGGGAGATTAACAGATCGATCGTTGACACACTACAGGTGATACGTATTGACCACTCAACCACTAGCGAAGTGATGATCGATCGGTGGCAATACACGATCGATCGATCGGTGGATTGATTAAAGTTTGCAATAATAATTTGAATTAATATTTTTGGGTAATAATAAATACACATTAATCATACTCTATGTATCACAATAGTGAGTTTAGGACATCAACAAGTGATTATCCACTAGATTGTTATTTATTATAAGAAAATTAATTTTAATATAACTTTATTATATTCATTAAAATATATATTTAATAATAACTTATTGTTTTTATTAAGATAAAATATTTTAATAATTATTTTATTAAAATATGTTTTTAATTAAAAATATTTTATCTCTGATAAATATTATTAATATAAGAAAAGTTTTTAATGACCTATTTATTCTGACTAAAATTAAATATTCTGCAAATAATTTTAATTGGTCATTAAATTTATAAAAAATCTATTCATCCCCCACTATATTTAGTTCATCGTCTTCTAGATAATTTCAAGTTTATATCCTAGCTGTTATATACAGTAACTTAACATTACATGAGTTGGATGATCAATTCGTGTAATATTTTCAAATAACAATCTAGATATAGTTCTCTGACTCTCAAGGAGATTGTCTGGTTAGATTTTTTTATTATTATTATTTTTTTCTAAAAAACAAATGTTGAGTGGGGGTTTAAAAAATAGCAGGAAAAACGTAGTCAGGACAAAGGAATGGAGTGATGCATACCTACAAACTGCCAAACCAATTAAAATGCTTACCTTGTTGAGCTGAATTCCTATTAGTAAACAATTGGCCACCCCAAAGACCCACCTATCATTTTGAGCCATCTAATTACTGTCCAAACTATATATTAAAACTTAATCTCAACGCGTAAAAATCCATCAACTTCCTACGCCCCCAAGCAAATCCAATTTTGGCACACTTGAGACGTTATTTAGATATACATCAAAATAGATAACGTTACAATTTTCTTTATGAATCATTTGATTATATATATGAATACACACCTGTATATATAATTATCTTTCTAATTATATCAAACATCAATGGAATTACATGATTAATAATAATTTATATTCACGAGAAAAATATAACAGACTTGAATAATAATAATTTTAAAAGTAAATATCCAATAAATATCAATAAACTATAACAATACTAGAACATTCCAAAACTATTACGAAACGCGCCATACTTTACGAAGGAGGATAACAATACGGTGAATCATGACTAAATCATGAACTAAGTTTTTTTTCCCATTAATTTCCTACTAATGAAGAGTCGACAGTTAGGTCACTCACCAAGTTGATGTGATGTGCCCCCAATGAGGTGAAATTAAGCCCAACCCCTGCCGTTGTGAATAGGCTTTTAACTCAATTATCCACAGCTCTTTTTTATGTATGGGTTGTGCAGAAGTTAATGGACTAGGCCTCCGGTTAAATGTGGAGCCAATTCCTGACCCAACATTTCTGGGCCAAATCGAACCATTTTGGTATTCCTAATTTAGTCAACGATATACGTATTTCGTGTGAGTTGTATCTTTCTAATTCTGACCACCAAGTTGATCACCTAAATTACCATTCTCACCTTCCGCCAAATTTGAATCAAGTTCAAACCAATAAACCATCGTCTGCACTTGAGTGCATAATTGCATAAACTAGTCTAAAATCGTAGGGTGGTGTTTTAATTAATTACTTTCCGTAGTCAAGTAAGCATATGTGGTCTACGTGGCCCATATGAAGAATAGTACTAATCGTATAAGCGTCTACTACTACCTTTTCACGTTATGTTGATGGTAGCTTTTTCAAATTGGATCATGCGCTTTTCGCTTCTAATAAATACTCCTCCTCATCCCAATTGAACCACCAATTCATAATTAAGCTCTGAGGTGGATATAGATATATATATATATATATATATAGAGAGAGAGAGAGAGAGGCGGAGAAATGGAAAGGAGAGGCGGGAATAGCGTGAAAATAGTGAGTAATGTTGGAGAAGAGAGAAGAGAAATGAAGAAGCAGATGATGAAGAAAAAAAAGAAGGTGCGATTGGTGAAGTACGAGGAGTTGCCAAACTACTTGAAAGACAATGAGTTCATATTAGACTATTACCGGTGTGAATGGCCTCTGAAAGAGACGTTGACCAGCGTCTTCGCTTGGCACAACGAGACCCTTAACATTTGGACGTCAGTCACCCAAATACCTTTCAATTTCTCCTTTTTCTTTTATTTCTTTCTGCTATAATTAATTGGAGTTTCACTCTCATTTTAAAGATATAATTTTGTAGGCATTTGGTTGGCTTCTTCATATTTTTGGCTATGACGTTGATGAGCTCAATGCAGATCCCAAAGATTGACGCTTTGATCGCCACTTTCTTCAGGTACGTTCCTATGCCCTCTCTAATATATATATATATATATATATATATATATATATATTTTGTCATCATCCTCTGTTTTTTGATATTCTAATATTAAGATAATATACTAGCATCTATTTATTTCACTCTATGCTGTTTATTACTTCTGTAAAAGATGTGTGTGTCATTATTATGTTGGAATTTTTTGATTGAATAAATGTTTTTATAGTTTTGAATGGAGAAATGATATGCATTGATGATTTACAATTAAATTGTATTATTAACTGAAAGTGGAATGGGACACACAGACCTGGCGATCCAAGACCGTTGATGATGAAGAAGAAGGACTGGAACAGCTCAGACGTATTGTTTCCGGTGAGTGTTTCTTTTACTCTTCATTGTAAGACTGTTTGTTTCCGGAGACACGGAATCAAAAAAGGACATGATAGGAAACCACTATAATTTTATCATGTTTTGCGTGGGTCCCACTTTCCTACTAGGCGATAAGAGAATTTATATCAATGTGGGTTGTCATCAATTTATAGTCGTTCGTAGCGGGTAATAATGGGCTAGGGCTAAGTTCGCTGTATCATAGCCCATATTGGTCACGTGACTCCGTACTTCATGACCTCTCTATACTATTCTTTTAGACCCCACATACCAATTACTACGGCCATGTATGTTTGGTAGGCGGTCTTTTCGGTTTGGTCTGGTCCGGTTTAATTTAATCTGAAAAAATCTGTTTGCTAAACGTTCTAGTCTTACTATTTATTTATTATTTATTATAATATTTATTTATGTATTATTTCTTTCTTTCTTTATTATTTCTTCACTTTATAATATATTTTATTAATTTATTATTTATATTATTAAATTATTATTTATTAATTTATATATTAATTTATAAATATATTCTATTTATTTATTATTATTTTATTATTTAATTCATTTTATTTATAAATTATTTATTCATTTTTAATTATTTAAAAATATATTTTATTAATTTAATATTAATTTATTATTATTATACTCATTTTTTATTATTATTATGAAGTATTTATTCATTATTATATTTACTTATTATTTATTATTATATTTATTTATTATTTATTATTATATTTATTTATTATTATTATTTATTTCATTTTGTTTATTATTTATTATTTTTATTATATTTTTAAATATGTTTTATGTAATTTATTATTTATTTTATTAATTTATTATTATTATTTATTATTTAGTCTATTTTTTATTATATTTATTTATTATTATTGTATTCATTTTTTATTATTATTATGTTTTATTTTATTTATTATTTATATTATTAATTATTTATAAATATATTTTATTATTTATTCATTTATTTATTATTATTAGGTATTATTTATTTTATTTTGTTTATTATTTATTATTTATATTTTATTTTTAAAATATGTTTTATTTAATTTATTATTTTTATTATTATTAATTATTAATTTTTAATTATTTATAAATATATTTTATTAATAAGATCAGACCGAACCACCAGGAATCACCTTTTTGTTTTATCTAAAATGAGACCATTTTGATCTGATTTGGTCTTACTTGGTCTAACCAAAAATTTAGGACCAATATTACCAAAAAATGATCTAATCCCATAAAACACAAGACCAAACCAGCTGAAACCAACCACCCTTGATTTACTACTACTGAAAATGAAAATCAATTAAGTTGGGGTAACTTTTCAAATGTCCCAGTCCAACACGTCTTTGAATCTAATGAAATCAATTTAAAAACAAATTTGAATTTGAAATTTCAAGGTGGGAGAGAGAGTTGAAGAAATTATTCAGCACCTTATAAATTAGCGACACTTGTCTGTATTTTATTAGTTTGTTTCAACAACATTTTATATTACTAATCAATATTTTAGTATACTAATATAAAGTCGGTCCAATAAAGTGTAATTTAAAGAACAATGTATTTTATCTTAATAATTAACTGATTTGGCCACTGAGTACTAGTTTACTTACCATAGAATTTTCAGATTAAGCATCCTTGAAGCCACTTTTGTATCAAAACTGTGATAGAATTATATATATATATATATATATATATATATATATAAACCCTATGGTTTGTATTCTTAGGAGGGACAATTGGTGTTAAAAATTTGATTGCAACTCATTTTGATGTTTGTTTGCAGGATTCACATCTACCACACATTCCTCAGCCACTGGTTACACATGTAAAGCCTGATGATGTAATTCCTATATGGCCATGGTTTGTATTCTTAGGAGGGGCAATGGGTTGTTTGGTTTGCAGCTCCCTCTCCCACCTCCTTGCCAGCCATTCCAAACGCTTCAATTTCTTCTTCTGGCGCCTAGATTATGCCGGTATCACCCTTATGATCGTCTGCTCCTTCTTCGCCCCCATCTACTACGCTTTTTCCTGCCACCCAGTTTCCCGCCACTTTTATCTTTCCTCTATTTCAATATTCGGTATCCTTGCCATTGCAACCCTCCTTGCGCCTACTCTCTCCTCTCCTCGTTTCAGAACATTTAGGGCGTTGCTGTTTCTCAGCATGGGTTTCTCGGGGGTGATTCCGGCAGTGCATTTGCTCATCCTATTTTGGGACCATTCACATATATTTGTTGCCATTGGGTATGAGCTTGCTATGGCCATTTTTTATGCTGTAGGAGCTGCTTTTTATGTTAGCAGAGTACCGGAAAGATGGAATCCTGGTGCCTTTGACATTGCAGGGCACAGCCATCAGATTTTCCACGTCTTTGTCGTCGCAGGAGCGATTGCTCATTCTGCTGCCACACTAGTAGTTATGGACTGGTTCCGGGGTCGACCAGCCTGTGATGGTGCCCATAGCTTGACATGAAATTGGGAACAATATTTCTTAGCAGAACCCATGTATTGTGTCTATTATTGGACGAACCTATGAAGGATATATTGTCCTGCAATTGTATCAGAAATAGTATTCTATTGTGTCGTATTTCATGACATTTTTCACTACTGTAGGAACATCACTCACTCTTAGTTCTTGTATGAACAGGAAGTAATTATGTCAAAAGAGTACAAACTGATATTATTACATCAAAAACGGATATTAATTCTGGTTTAAGCATTGCTTACGAAAATCTCGGGCTCACTTGTAAATAGCCTATTGACAAAAATGTAAAATCTGGAAATTACATCAACATTTGGCTACAAGCAAGAAAAAAAGTGAAAGTTGGGATGTAGGTGTAGTAGACCTTCCTAGTTCCAAGCACAAGCATCATCCATATAGGTAATGCCTGAAAAGTAGAAGCAACAAAACTCTAACGGAGAGGATCCGATCTAATTTACTAACAAACTACTCAACAGCATTTTTTACTGTCATGTAGACTTCCTTGTTATACCAGCCTATTATCCTCAAGACTCTTGTTAACATTTTACATCCGTTCGCCATCAAATTAAAGTAGTATTATAAAACATCGCATAGCCAGGATTCCCTATGATCGCTATGACATAATTTGCAGTTTTAAGGAATCCAAACCTTACGATGAACTATGCAGTGAAAGGAATCCGTACCTCATCCAACTGCTGCTCACAAGTTAAGCTTGCAAATACTCCCGTCCTTCTCGGTTAGACCACTGGGATATAAAACAAATCCTGTTTACCTGGACGAACACAAAAATCTCCTCTTCACATGTATCCTCATTCCTCAACAATTTCAGCTTCACTGTCACTGTAATCTCCCCAACATTTAGCTGGCTTTTCCTCAACAGCTGTGCTGTTGCTGTTTTCACTAACCACAACAATATCACTAGATGCTGCAACTGTATCCACAGGTTTTTCTTCAGTTTCGGAATGAGATTCTTCCTTTCCTCCAATTTGTTCTTTTATTGTTTCTTGCTCAATTGGTCCGTCTACTTTTCCCACATTGATTGGGGATTTCTCTGCACTCTCCTCTGCCACAACCTTGGATTGATTTTCAGGACCAACTTCAACGGTCACAACTGTAGGAGATTCTTCTGAACTGACTGGAGAGCCCGGAGACCCATTTGGAGAAGCTGGATTACCATTTGAGGGTTGTTGGAAACCATTTGGTGACACTGGAATACCATTTGAGGCCAAGGGATGACCATTTGGGAACACAGGAATGGCATTCGGGGATGCCATATAACCATTTGGAGACACTGGATAGCCATTAGGAACCCACGGTTGGCCAGGTACAAATTCAGCTGCATGTGGATTCATTATTCTTGCATTACTGAACTGATTCCCATCCCCAATATGTTCACCATTGTGGAAAGCAGGCTTGTTACGGGGAACTCGATTTCCAGATCTGTAACCACCTGACAGACGGGGACCATATGGAATCCTTGCTGTAGCTGAATGATGAGGAGACCTACGAACAGTGTTTACTGCAAGCATTGGCGGAATATTAACCGGTGGTGGTAATATTCCTCCATGCTCCTTTATTCCTGACAAGGCAACAGAGCCAAAAACTGGAACCATGGATGGATTGAATGGAGGTGCAGCAGCAGAAAGTTTCTTGGTGTTCTCACTTCCAGTTTCTGCATCACCTTGCTTCTCTGCTTCAGTTGGCAAAGAACTAACACTTCCATTACCTTGTTTTTCAGCTTCAGTTGGCAGAGGACTTGCAATTCCATTATTATCAGGAACATCATGGGAATTTTCATCTTCCTCGGCCTTTTTCTCTTCCAGAATAGAGGCACCTTTTTCCAGCAAGATAGTGGAATTTTCCGTTGGAACAGCAATAGATTCCGAATCAGAGGAAGCTGTGGGGCATTTGTCGCCTTCTGTTTCCAGAACTGCACTTTTGGAAGTATCAGACTTTAAATCCTTGGAAGAATCAATTACAACTCCTCCCGGATCAGCAGCAGCTCCAGAGTTTGCTTCCTTACCGTCAACAGCAACACTATTTACCTCTGCAACTGTCTTAGGTTCCACTTCTCTGACTTCAGCAGCTGCACTCATTACTCCATCTGAAGATTCTGTCAAAACAGACTCCCCCGCTTCTGTATCTTGTTTCTTGTTAACAGTATTTTTCATTTCCTCATCACAAACCGGAAGTTGTTTCTCTTCAGTTGATTTATGATGTTTTTCTTGTTCCACATCCTTCACTGCGGTCATGGGATCACCTTGAGTTGTTTCTGCAATTACTGTCTCCTGGGTGACTTGAGGATTTTGGTCTTTAGGGGGAAATTCCTTTGGCAACTGTTCAGCTACTGCCTTCACAATGGTACCAGGTGGAGCCAAAGCAACTTCTTTGTAGGAAAAGAGTTTTCCAGCTGTCTGAACGCTTACTGAACTCAAAATTCGAGCAGGCTTGGCAACTTGATCGGTTGAACCGGGGGTCACTGGGGCTGACTTGGCATTGGCAAATTTCTCTGTCTCAGTTGCTGGGCTGGTAGGGTTATTTAATTTTGAACTGAAGCTTGTACTCTTAACAAACTTTTTTGGAACAGGAGCAGGCCCATTTGAAGCAGCAGCCTCATTTGAATTTGTTCTTGGGGATGTGAAATTACTGGGCTTTCCTCGAGACCTTGATGATTGGGAGATATTCATAAAGTTAGTATTCAATTTTGCGAGGCTTGGCCTCCTCGAACTAGAAGTCTTACGACCTGTAGGTGAGCGACCTTTGGGGAAAGCTTCTTGCCATCCTTCATTGGAGGTATCATCTAGTGCCATATCATCATTTTTGTTCAACACGATCCTATCCTCAAGAAGCAATTCAGGTTTCTTTTCCAAAGATTCAGCAAATTGGGATCCGGTTTTGTTCTCTGGTTCAGATTTGTTCTCTTTATCACTAGAGTTTTCGGTTATAGGGTGGCTTGGTGATAGTATTTCATCCTTCTGATATTCATCTGTGACCGTTTCCCAGATTTGTCCTGGTTTGCCTTTAACCTATATGATTAGGGAGGAACTTATATCAGGACATTATAGTCTTAACAAAAAAGTTAGATGACAGAATGTAAGAGAATAAAACTTGGAACAGTCGGAAGTTTGTGACCTTTGCACGAGCTTGCTTCTTTTGAACGTCTCTGGCTTTCATATCTGCATCTGGTGTTATGTAGTCCAACAGATCTGAAACACTGGTTCAGGAAGGAAAAGAAAGTTATGCAATCATAATAAATATATGGGATGCAATTCAAATGAACTCAAGATATATGCTATAGTTTTTAATATATCCAATGGTAGTAGAATGGTAACTGATGACCAACATGAGGGCGAATGTATCAGAACAACTTCAAAGGAATGTCTATTTAAGTTAGATTATTTGACAGGTAATCAGCATCCTCGCGATAGAGGAAGCATATTCCGGGAACTATATTGGTGAAAGTACATTCTTTCTAAATTGTGACAATGGTAAGCATAACCTTTTGACCAGTAAATGGGAAAAAAAAAAAAAAAAAAACCAACAGCAACAACAAATAACAAAACAAAAAGATTACCTCAAGTGACCTTTACTAGAGATAGAGGCATCTGGTTTAGGAGTACCATTGCGTGCAGCTTCCTGCTGTTCGAGAGCCTTGGACTCAAAGTACTCAAGCCATGCAGCGGCATCCTGCAGAAACATACGTATAAAATTGAGGGACAAGGGCCAAATGTGAGTCTCAACTAGTACAGTACTACAGCTGGAACTTTATCTCACCTGTGTACGTAGATCATCTGATCCAAGCTTGGCTTGCAGTATCTGTAAAGTGGTTTGTTCATGCTGAACACTCAAGGAATATGCTTCCATCAAAGAGAGAGCAATTGCTATAGCATGATAGCTGGCGGCGGTCTGAAGAAACCAGATATAGAGGTTAAACAAGTCAAGGTGGAGGCTAAAATATACTACTCCAAGTATATTACAGGCATTTTGTGATCATTAGTATTCCAAACATCGAAGTGAAAAAAATTATTTTCAATAAGCACGCGCGCGCGGGGGAAGAAATTACTTGTATATGATCAGCGCCAAGTAGTCTTTGATTACACTTAAGAGCCTCATGAAGATATCTAAGGGCAACATGGACATTCCCCAAACCTTCTTCCATCATTGCTACATTAATATAGGTGGCAGCAGTATTTGGATGAGAAGGTCCACATGTTAGGTGCAATAGATACAATGCACGATTTACATACCTGGAATAGGAAAAAAAAAAAAAACAAATGTAAGCTATATATCTTTGATATAAGTTATTCAACTTGATGCCCATTAAGTCAATTATCTTCTGTGCTTTTAGAGCCAAAATACTACATTTTCAAGAATAATAGAGTTGAGTGCAGAACTGGAGGGGAAAAAGATAGAAATTGAAGGTTGAGTAAATATATGTGACTAACCTTAAATCTACGAGGCGAGGCCCAAGGGAATAAGGGATTCTAGGTGAGATTCTAGAAGATTCTTCTTAACCTTTGTTTTTTTTTACTTCTTGATTGATATTTCTTGTCACAAACAGCTCTTTATCATTTTGTTTTTTCATCCCAAAAATCAAATTCTACAATACTAACCCTTTCTTCTGACCTTTTAGCTTTATTCAACACACTGAACCCTAAACTATCTGTAACCCAAATCCTAACCACTAATTTATTAGGACATCAACCAAGCAAAGTTTAGTCCTTCGCAATCTACATGGCCAACAACTTTATCTACCTTTGACAGCAATAAGCTTAACTCCATCACAATTAACACACACACACACAGATATATATAACTAAAATATGTGTGTTTGGGTGTGTGGGTCTGTGTGTGTGTGTGTGCACGACAGAAAGCAATGCAGCGGGATAGCCCTTTTTATGATAGAAAGCAATGTGAAACCAAAAGGACAACATGCTATGCCACCAAACACTATGAAGAACATTTTTCAATTCCCAATACTAGATAACATACTTCAAGGCCAACTCAGTGTGTTGCAATCGATAGTAGAAAACAGCTAGATCCCCGTAACTTTTCATTGTGTCCGGATGATCAAGTCCAAGCTCTCTCTCATTGATGTCCAATGCCTTTTGCTGATATATAGTAGCCTGATAAAGTAATTAACAACAGTGTGATAATGCTGATACAAATATGAAACAGATCAATAATCTGGTCGTCTTATTTATATATATACATATACATATATACTAAAAATTTTAGGTGACTCTTCAAACTGAGTAAAAATGAATATGATCTGGAAGGGAGAAATGCTGCTTAAAAGGAAAAAAACAAAAACAGCACTCAATGTTAACTCATATTACATATATATTCATGATTTAGGATTCTGATTTTGAATGCTTTAGCCTCTACTTTTTCCAATTCATACACTTCTAATTTACTTGTCTTCCACAAAGTAACAAATGCAAACTATAAGCATTGGGAATTAGTCTAATTAATAGCTTAGATGTAAATATATATTATCATAATAATGTTGTTGGCAGAGGTGGACATGGAAGTGAATAAGGAATTCTTTGCATTTTTAAGTGCTCATGTATTTGCAATATGAAATCGGTGAACATCACACATCTTACTCACATCCTATGTCTATAGAGCGGCATGAGAAAACCAATCCAATATATATTTATATATATTCCCCCTCAAACAATTAAATGTTAACCACCCATCTACTCTAAAAGCTTAAGCTATTAGAGAGTGTAACTTTAATACTTAATCCTTCAACACACCCCTTCATGTGTGGCCTACTTTTTTTGGTCCAACACGTGAAACAACTTTTTTTAATTCGGTGACGGTGAGGTTCTGATACCATGTTAACCACCCATCAACTCTAAAAGCTTAAGCTATTAGAGAGGGTGTAACTTCTTAATCCTTCAACATTAAATATGTGGTTGCTCTTATATTCCAGCCCTATATTCCTGGTGTTGCTGTCTAGGTGCATTCCTAGGTCAGAAACTGGGGAGATGGATCAAGCTAGGCATTGTGTGATAGGCAACAGCATAGTCAAACCATCAGTTTTCCCAACTATTTTTTCGGTTGAACTTTTTGAGAAAGGACTTCATGGGCTTGGAAGCCCATTTGAAGCCCCCAGGAAGCTCCCCAAACAGGCACCTAATCTTCTAAACGTCAATGACTGTCGAGAATCATTTGAAGATGCTCCTAAAACTGGTCAGACACATTCTCATGTGTTAAGGGCATCCCATCCCCATCTGGATACACATAGCATGCATTAGGAAGTTAAACATACGACAACTATCTATGGAAAGCGTATGATTTGTTTAGACAAAAATCGGCAGCAGATGCCAGCATAGCACCAGTCCCATCATATATGAAAAAGAGTATCAGGGTATCAAAAAGCACATACCTGATTGAAGTCCCCTGTGTGGTAGAGCACTACAGCCAAAAGACTATATGCCCCTGCTGTCATTCGATGATAAGGGCCACAGACTGACACTAGCTTTGAGAGTGCCTTCAAAATTTCAATATTGAATATGGGTCCGTATAATTATTTTGGTTCATAATATAGCCATCAGATAACTTTGAAAGAGAGGAAGCTACTTGCTACCTTGGTGCCATAGTTAACAGCATCCTCCAATTTGCCTTTATCTAGGGAAGTCTTGGACGATTCTAGTAATGTACGGCCATCAGCAGACGAACATGCAACATGCTGTATGAAAATTCAATACTTTAAGGCTACAAAGACATCCTGATAAACTCTCCATGCATATTTCACGACAGGAATTGTCTCTGTAGTTTACCTTATATACAGGGACCATGCTTACAATATCTGACTTCTTGAAAGGATATGCAGACTCAATATCATAGTCCCTTGGGACAAGCTCAAGTCCAACCTAAAGAAAGACGACCCCTTTTAAAAATGATGCCAAAAGGAGGAATACGAGTGAGGTAAGACCTCCAATTAAGCAGAGAGCACATCATTATACCTTGTGGCAAATCCCGCGGAGAACTGCAAATTTTCTTAGATCCTGGAAACTTTCAGATTTCCATCGCCAACCAAACCTCTTCAAAAGGAAAGTTTCCACCCACTTCCATTTCAATTTATCATCATCAGTAATGTCTGCATCAGCATTTTCCGTTGATGGTGTTCCTAGCAATATATTTAAACATGATGCCACAGCCCCAGCCAAGTCAACCACATTATCCACTGCTGCTACAACAGCTTGCAATACATGTTTGTAGGCTCGAACTACCATCTCATGTATACAGAGAGATTGCACATGAGGAAGCTTGTCTGCAAGTTCTACCTGATATGTACAGAGGACAAAAGATAAAATAAGCTTCAAAATCTCAAGACATTGAGCCATATATCTGTAATAGTTGTGTTGGCTCAACAGTGCACCTCACATTTTAATGAGGCAGATTTAGTCCACCAAAAGCTTAATGTTTACTTTTCTACATCAAAAGTACAAAACTTGAACAAACAAAAGCTCTTATATTCTCTCTACTCATTTGAGGTACTCTTTCTTCTATTAAGGTCACTATAACTTTATAAATTAGCAATACCGTGATTTAATCTTTACCCATTCCAGCAGAAGCAAAGTAATTGTGAGGCATTCATATGACCCATGCCTATATGTTTATTTGCAATTGATTACTCGCATAACATTTCACCCTCAAGAAGGTTCTAGTGTTATATAGTAGGTTGCGTTCTAATGTCATTCCTTTCACCATTAGAAATTATTCCAATTCATACTAGTGCATTTGCTACAATCTCCTTCAGTTCATAGCTGGTGCATATGAATACAATTTCCATCTAGTTTTTTTCCCCATCTTTCTTTCTTTATACTTTTCCTTTTTGTTAGAAATTAGGAGCATAAACTACTAAAGAGAGGAAAATACTTAAGAATTAATGACTCAATGGCTGTAGTAGAACCACTCAAGGAACAGAGGAATATGAAGCAACAGTAAAGACATATAGCATTTACCACGCGCCCCAAGGAACACATTTGCAAACCCCTGGTATGCATAAAATCTGTCAATGTTCTTCCATCAACAGGCGAAAGTTCAAGGGAGCCGAAATCAGCAACCTATTAAAAGTTGGAAGTTTCAGTAGTCAAACACTGTCTTAAATACCTCAAGAAAGACCGAAAAGTTAGTTTTGGTTAAGGAACTAACCAGTTTTGGAAGTGCAGTATCAGCATAGTATTTGTGTGCCATCTCAATCAACTCATCGGGCGACTGCCATGGGACCACACTATATATGTATCAAATTCAAGAAAGCTACATAGGATCTATCAAAATGAGATTCATTTCCTATAAGCTTTTAAAGGTGAGACTACTCAAGATTCAAATGTCAAAATCTACATAGTTCTGAAAAGAAGGATAATATTGGCAACAAAATTATATCCCATTACAGAAGCAGCTGGCAAACCTTAAGATGAAGACCAGTTTCAGATTCTTTAAGGCGCAAATATGCTGCTTCAGGAAGCAGCTTTCTCCACATTATCTCCTTTTCCTCGTCTTGTTTCTGTAATTCTTTCAGATTACTGGTATCTGATTTCTTGTTCATGTCAAGACTATTACTGACAGTAACTTCCTTTCCCAGCTCAATTTTGCTGCTCCTATCATTTGTTTTCTTCTTTATCTCCTTTAGTAATCCACCTTGCTTTCCAAGACCCTTTACAGCTGGCTCAACCTTAGCTTCTTCAGATTTCTCAGGATCAGTTTTCCCTGAAGCCTGATTTTGCAAATGTTGCACCCAACATGCTCCCAACTCCCATCTGATAGAACTTGTTTGTGTAGTGTCTTCCTCCTGCAACTTCAGCAAACTTTCGCTCAAAACTTGCCTTGCCAAAGACCTAGAACGCACATCTTCTAAATTTGTATCCTGTAGTCTTTGTACTGCAGTAGATGATTGAGGTGTGGATGACTTATGCAATAGCATTCTCAAGCTGAAAAGGAATTGGCAAAGTAAATAATAAACTATGTTTGTCCAATGAAGCAAAACTGTTGAATGCATCCAAGAAAGTAGCAAATCGATCAGTACGCATACGCAATACATTCTTTGGTGGTACAAGGTAAATAAAAGATATGCCCACAGGTTTGGTCCAAAACAAAATTAAAAGTCAATCCAATCAGCCATCCTGACCTATTTACGTTCAGTGCATTAGCTCCTCCTTCAGGCTGGTCCTCAATGTCAATGTCCTGAGGTATGGATTTGCCCTCCCAATTTACTTCAGCCACAACCTTCACAACAGCTGTATAACCACAGTGTCTAATGACCACTACACCTAAAGTAGATGTATCCTGTGATTGCACAATGTAAAATCATTATTTTGAATACCCACTCCAGAAAAAAATGGAAAAACTCTTCGCAATGGAAATAAAATCAAGAAAAGCTATACAAACATATTTTACTGACGTGAACAGTTGCACTCTCATCTACTGTTATGCCTTTAAGTAAGTTTCTCTTGGCAAGCTCCTCCTTTGACATCCCAAGAGCCTGAGTTCCATCATTTTTACCATCCAACTTTGTGCTTGCATCAGGCACATCCCTAGACACCCTGATAAGTAAATCTCCAACTGATTCCTCGTGCAAAATCGAAGCAGTTGGAACATTCGGAGGGGATCGACTATTGTCAATGAGATGTTTGATGGCTGCAACTGCTTTAGATACCGAAACGTCGACAAATAGACTGTGAAGTAGAAACGCTTTCCTGTCTCGAATTTGCCTCTCTTCTGGTGTTTTACAAGGCATTGCTGCCAGAATCGAGAACTCTTTCGCCCATGGCCTGTAATCATGCTTACTGTCTCTACCTTGTCCACCACCATTTCCTCCCCAGTTTTCATCTTCTACGGGAAGTGGCGGAAAAATAGATGGGTTGTCAGCCACGACTGGAGGTACAACCCATGTATTTGCTCGAAAACCGTAAGGAAGATTCCCAAACTGAAAGAAAACAAATGCAACTCCATTCATATCTGAGAACATTATTTGGGTGGAAGACAGTAAACTATTTTCTTACCTTATTATGTTCGGTGAAAGCTTTCATGAGAGCTTTGTAAGCCTGCACACATAAACTATCTTAAAACAAATGATGAAGTAGCATAAATCGCGGAAATGCACAAAAAATGTGGAATTTGAAAGCAAAATGGTGCAAGAGAAACAGAAATTACTCACACAATCAAAGACTCTGCTTATCCCCTGCAGCAAACCAACCAAAGAGTGACTCAAAAGAACATCTTTTCCGGCAGGATAGAACCCTTTTTGCGAAGCAACAATTGTCATTGGCTTACCACTGCAAACACGAACCTGCATTTACATTTTATTTTATTTAAAAAAAAAAAAAAAAAACAATCAATACATATAGCTATACCTTGAAGATAAATGGGTTAAATTTAACATTTTCAAAACAATAAACCAGAAGGATTAAATGAGGAAGCTTACATCAATTTGAAAAAAATCATCTTGTGTTTTTTTATCCTCAAGAAATGGGCGTGTGGATCTTCTAATGTCTGCAAAACCAAAATATAATTGCAAATAATGATCATATATGTGAATGAATGATTAAAATGGGCAGACCCATTAAAATTAGTAGTGAAACTGACATTGTATTGGCGGAGTGATGTGAGAGAAGGAGAAGAAATCATAGAACTGTCCAAGCCTTGGGGGCGGACACATTGCCGCCGCCAAGTCACCTTTCTCTGCCGCCTCGCCCACGATGCCGTTGCCGGAAACCTCCGGCTTCGGCGACTTGGCGCCATGAGTCTCTCTCTGGGCCCCACAAGGAGGCGAAATCGGTATGTTCGACGCCGCTTCACATAGCGCATTGTCTGGACCGGCTTCGCCGTAGTTGGGACCGGGCTCCTTCGAACCGGGTTCTTTGGGGGTCGCTCGACCGGTGCCTTTGGGTGATGAAGACGAAACCCCGAAGAAAGTGGTGCAAGCGACGATGTCCAGTAGCCGCCTAATGTGTGCGACGGCGAGGTCTTCCCGGTAATCCTCTGTAATAGTTTTTTACCCCAAAAGTTTTAAATAAGTGCATAAATTTACCATAAGATGTTTAAAATGACATCTTTCTAGTATTTTGGAATATAAGGCCAATATTGCAATAAACACCACAAGCAATCAAAAACTTGCAAAAACACTCCACTATTTTTTTATGGCAACAAACGAGTTCAAATTTACCAAAACGTTTTTAATTAAAGGTGTACTTGGTTTGTATCTCTAAAAATTATTCTCCAAAATTATGAGAACAGAAAACAGTTAAAATATAAAAAATTGAACCAAACAAATTTTTAGTACAATTTTTAAATTTCCATTTTTCATAAAATAGAAAACTGTTTTCAGAAATACAAACCAAACAAACAGATAATTTTTTTTGAAATATGAAAACTCAAATAATTTTTTTTGAAATATGAAAACTCAAATTTTAGAGGGATTTCAAAATATGAAATTTCAAGTAATACAATTTGAAGGAGTTAAAGAAATAAATAGATAATTTGAATCAAATGATGTCTGTGTGGAAGTGTAGACTCCGCAACATGACTAGGGATGGCATCGGGATGGATTTGGCTAATACCATTATCACCTCATTTTAAAATTATTAATATCAAACTCATTACAAACTCGTGACGGGTTTGTAATCGGTAATACCATTATCATCTCGTCGGTATAAATGAATTCCATCGGATTATTATCAATTCTACTAAATTATTTTTAATAAATTATAAACATACTTGTTCTACTAAATTATTTATGCTATATTATAAACACCATGTTCAAGAAGGTGGATGTAAGGGTGAGAAATAAGGTGTGGTGTTGAAGTTGGTGTGGGAGTTGAATCATTTTATGTTTGCGTGAAACTCTACTTTACTTATCCACGTAAGTGTGAGACATATTAAAGTAATCTGCATCAACAAAAATAAAATAAAAATGAAGCTGTAACTGAAAGTTGTTTTAAAATAAATTACAGGTAATAAAACAAGGAGACACAATAACGTGAAAAACAAAAATATATATTAAAACAAAAAACTAGAAATATAGTTGGATATTTATAAATGTACCTATATGTATTTGTGCATAATATATACAATTGTGATCAAACTTACAACTCAATCTAGGATGATTAAGAACAAAGAACATCATGAAAAATATCTTTTTTAGTTAAAATGTTAAAATTAACAATAATAATAATACTGTATAAAAAATATAAATTAAATTTAAAGGGTCAAATAATTGATAGAATTAATTCAAGTAGTCCTCATGTAGAGAGTTGATTAATGAATTAAATTATTTTTATATGTAATTTACTTTATAAACTTTGTACACTTAAAATTTAATGTCATTTATTATATCAATTATATATTTAGAATAAATTTTTCATGTTATAATAATTAAAATTAAAATTCTGAAAAATGTATAAATAAAAGAAAAAGTCTTTACATTCTTATAATAGTGAATGTAAACTAAAATTATTAATTGTAGGAGAGAAAAAGAGAGAAAATATAAATTAAAATCAAACACCAACACCAACACCACGCATTTAGGGTTCAGTCATCTTTTCTTTGTTTCCCCAGCAAAAAATATCTCATGGGTGAAGCATTAAAACTGATCGGTGAGATGAAAATAGAGATAAACTTTTTTATGGTCAATGATGTGATTGTGATCAAAGACTTTGATTATTATTATTTTTTTTTGAATAATAGGAAACTCATACACCACACACCCACAATGCCTCCTAGGAGACTCAAACGCCTCACATTTCCAATTTATGGGTGATATTATACCATTCACCAAAAGTGCGCTGGTAAAGCGACTGTGATTTTATGAATATGAATATGTGAATCGACAAGATGATATTGGCTTATGTCTTGCGCGTAGGATAATCGAGTTGTTAAGATAGAGACAAGTCCATGAATTGATATACTAGAAAAAAAATTATTAATTTTTTTTTAATTTCATCTTTGTTGTTGCCAAATAAGTCCCTATCAATTAGACTGTCACTAATAATATGTCATTCGGTGACAGTTTTTTAGACTGTAACTAAAGAAATGTCAATAAAGACACATTTTTTGTACTGTAAAATAATACTTTCACAATTTTATTTTATTTTTATTCCTCATTCATATATATGTATGCATTCGACTATTATATTTGTACTGTATACTATAATCAAATAATTACTCAATTAACATAGTTAACTGATTGAATTAATTAATTGATTATTTATGAATATATATTTTTTCTTTTTTCTTAAAAGGGTTAAAAAAATATAATTCATTATCAATAATTGAAATCCTATAGTTAAATTATATTGTTACTTTTTGTGATTATTAATGAAATATTTTACTATAATATGAACATTTATTCTTATAAGATGCTTATAGAATAATTATTTTAAAATTTATATAAATTTATCAATATATTTTATATTATCTCACGCTTTGATTTTTTTATAAAAAGAAAGGATTATATATTTTTGAGGCTTACTTTGGGTATATAGAATTTTACATGAGGTCTTATTTTTTTTAAAAAAAAAAAAAAATCCAAAAAACCTAAACCCGTTTCGGGTTTTAGTTTTTGATACCAAACCCGACCGAAACCCATTTTTAAGTATACCAAACCCGCCCCATTCAGGTTAGACCAGGTCGGACCATTTTGCTATCCGTAGACATGACATCGCATTACACATATAGAGAGGCATGCATTTAATTCACATGCTATATCGTTTGAATTTAGAAGACGTGTCAGTTCGCTATAATTATCAAAGAGAATGCATGTAATTTATGAACTGATGAACGGATTGTTTTGTCAAAAGTACTCTATGCCATCATGCTATCATAGTTTGGATATTTAGTGATGGATTAAGAATTGTTAAGATGTATCTAGTGATTTCAGTCATTATAATCTTACTTTTATTGAATTTAATCATTAAAATGTTAATGTCATTGCTTTATAGTGAATGCTTATAATTATACAGTTGATTTCTACGATTTAGTCATAGTCTTGCTTCCTGCAAATTTTCTTAATTTTATTTTAACTAGGGCATGCTCATTTTTTCTATATTTTTCTCTCTTTTATGTTTTGTTATTTCTATTTTAGTTAATGCAAAACATAATTGGATTTTGAATTCTTTGAATATTACCTTCTATAATGGTGAGGTGACAAGGTTTAAGAGAAATTATTTCCACTGAATCTTTCAATCTGGCTCCTCGCACCTGTTAGGTTACACATAACATAAAAAAAATACCCTATCACCATCTTTTATATTTATTTTTAACAAGAAAAAAGGGATAATAGCATTAAACACACATGTTCAATATATCATTGAGTAAGGACTAAGGAGTAATTTTGATATTTTCTTACGCAGTGGACTGCAATACATTATGCATATATGCAGAAAATTTACATAAATAAAAGAAGGTGACAGACTGACAGTCACCACAATGAGCAGATACATGCAAAGATCAAACTCGATATACTGCCTGTAAATTCGTTTGAACGAATTGATCCTTTTACAAATTAACTAGAAGTAATATATGTAAAAAAATAACAGGAAAAACAATTGAACTTATAGAATTAGAACAAATGGGAAAATTGAATCATTTCCTTGGTCTCTTTTTCTTCTTTTTATACATGAGCTTCATTTTGACCTCCAAAATGGATATTAAATTACATTAAAAATAATATCATTGTATTGAAGGCAGATCTAAGACTTTCAATTGGACTTTATTGTGCATTTTGTAACTGTCGGGTCATTACAAACTCTTAATCTGAAATAAACTTTTATTTCTTGGGCCTCATTCTATTATTAGGCCAACTGATCTTCATATTTAAGTTTTGATCAAGTATTGTTTTAATTGATGGGCTTGATATGAAATATGGGCCCACGGCACCATTCGCGAGAATGGAACTAAGAAAGTAAATATATTATATATAGCCGCGTAACTGTACTGTAATCAATTAATATCTTCCAACATAAGTTACCACCTCAATTTATTTATATTATTTGTTTTACACACTATCTTTAGAAGGAAAAAAAATTGTCCAAATATAAAAATCTCCCATTTTCAACTAGAGACTAGAGATGTGCACTTGTTCTTTTAATGTGCATCAATTTTTTCTCAAAACATGTCATCAAACTCTTGCCAAAGTGGCATAGGACCATTACAATATATATATATATATATATATATATATATATATATATATTGTAAATAGTGAAAATTAGTAAGCCCAATCCTGATTTGTAAGGTCCAATGTTGACTAGGCCCATGTATATGTGAATAATTAAGTAGTCCACGATCTAAGGCCCATGTAATAGAAATAAGCCCATCAGTGTTGAGTCATTCCCTAAAGAATGGGGATTAACAGCCCACTACCAAAAGGTAGTGGGTAGTTAATAACAAAGTGGGTCACGACCCCATGAAACTAGGTGCATCATCCTACGAAATAGGATGAGATCCATGAGCTTGAATTATATATAAGGCCATTAGAGCTTAAATAAAATTATCTTTTTGATGTGAGTAAATTTTTGCACTTACATTTGGCGCCGTCTGTGGGAATCTCGAAATATTTTTCCACTCCCAACACTTCCATTTTTTATTGGTAAAACATGGTGTCTACTCGATCAACAAATAATAAAGTCAGGTTTGAAGAAGTCATAAGGTGATTGGAAGCTGTAGAGCAAAGAAACGTCGCCCTTGAGCAGCAGAATGCTGAGCTACTCCATCGAGTGGCTCAGGGCCCTTTTCCTCTCCAAAATTCCAATCTAGCAGATGGTACATATCAACCAAGGAACGACGATCCAGAGCCCTCCAACTCCCATCATGAGCGAAACGTATCAGCTACCCAAAGGGACAAGGTGTCGAGGAAAGAGGAAGAATCCTATCATCCCATAACAAGGGGAATACCAGCAGTACGTGCCCCGACCCAGAGCGACCTGCACGAAATGGCTGCCAAAATCTAGAGAGACGTGATGAAGGATTTAAAATTGCAGACCCTTGATGATCTGGCCATCCATGCAACGACAGATATGACCCAATCTCCATTCACAGAAGAAATTGAGGCAGCAGAATTCCTGAGGAAGTTTGTACTACCAACTTTCACACTCTATGATGGTACGAAGGATCCGCTCGATCATATCTACCAGGTGCAGACCAAAATGACCGTTTATGGGAGGAACCAAGCACTTCTGTGCAAAGTCTTTTCAACCAGTTTAACAGAGGCACCACTTCTGTGGTTCAGGAAGCAGTCCCCCGGATCCATCAGTAGCTGGAATGACCTCTGCAGGCGCTTCATCGGTCACTACTTCAGCAACCGAAGGCAGAGAAAAATGATATCAAGCCTTTTCACCATGACCCAGGAAAAGGGAAAAAGCCTCAAGAGTTTTTTTATCCAGATTCAATGTGGAAATGTCTTCTATTGATGACTGCGACCAATTATCAGCAGTGGAAGCATTCCGTATGGCGATCATCCCTGGCACAAAATTCCACTATTCACTGGTAAAACGACCCCCTGTCAACATCGGTGAGCTCAACTCCAGAGCACAAAGGTATCTCAGAATAGAAGAAGAGGAAGCAGTCAGGCAGAAAAGAGCTTCATTGGTAACGGTATAGGCAAAATCCAAAGAAATGATGAAGGATCAGAGGCCTCAACGACTCGAGCCACCCCGACAAACCTCATCATCCAGATTTTCAGACAAGTGTCAACGGACGGAAGAAAGAACCACTCCGCTCAAAACCAACCTTGGAAAACTCTTCCAAGAAAACAAAAGCAAGGGGATTTTCAGACCACCTCCGTCGATCAGACAACCGATGGAGTTGAGGGACATGACCAAGCACTGTGCCTTTCACAGTGAGTATGGCCATCATACAAATGACTGCAGGAACCTTCGAAGGCAGGTCGAGGCAATGATCGCCAACGGGGAACTTGCAGACTACATAATAAAGGATCAACCAAGACCAGACAAACCACATAGGACACAGCCGAATAACTCCACAGCAGGACAACCAATGAGGATCATCCACATGGTCCAAGGAGGTGAAGAGATATTGGAGGCTGAAGGAAGCAGAAGGTCAAAGTTAAGAAAAACACACAAACTCAGACGAATCAGCGAAGTTTGTCAAACAACCCTCATCCAAGAAGAATCAAGAATTACGTTTTCAAAGGCTGATATGCAAAACATTCAGACACCCCATGAAGATCCTCTGGTAATCACTCTTCTGGTTGCTAATTGTCTGATCAAACGTGTAATGATTGATTCAGGAAGCAGTACCAACATCATGACGAAGTGGGCCTTCGACAAGATCGGAATTGATGTATCGCAGCTATGCCCGACTCGAACACCTCTGGCCGGATTTGACGGACGACGCGTTGAGCCAATAGGGGTAGTCCACTTATTAGTATCGGCTGCACGTCGAACCTTGAAAGAAGCCTTTGTTGTGGTGGACGTCAAGCCATCATACAATATTCTGATGGGACGAGGATGGATCCACCGGATGCAAGGAGTTCCTTCGACTTTTCATCAGGTCATGCGATGTCTTGATCCGAATGGAGTGGACGTGACAGATATCCCTGGGGACCAGATAGCAGCAAAGGAGTGTTATTCAGTATCCCTGAAGGAACTGAATCTAAATAACAAACGAGCCATGGAAACGTCAGATAAGGCCCTATACAACGAGAAATATCAATTACAATCAGACCTTCCTCTGAGGTTCAAGACACTCAGGCAACCACGGAGCCCCTAAAAGAGGTGAATGTTAGTCAGATGGACCACACCAAAGTCACATTTATCGGTTCATACCTCCAGAAAGAATAAAAGAACAAGTTGATCAACTTCCTCCAGCTAAACTCAGACGTGTTCGCCTGGTCTCATCTTGATATGCCAGGAATAGATCCCTCGGTCGCTCAGCATAACCTAAACGTTGATCCAGATGACAGACCGGTGAGGCAGAAGCAGAGGAGGTTCGGGGTAGAAAGGAACCAGATCATATCCGAGGAGGTGGGAAAACTGCTAGAAGTTGGATTCATAAGGGAAGTGAAGTACCCATCATGGCTATCAAACGTGGTGGTAGTCAGAAAGAAGAACGGGAAATGGAGGGTTTGCGTGGACTTCACCAACTTAAACAAGGCATGCCCGAATGATTGTTTTCCTCTGCCAAAGATTGATCAGATGGTGGATGCCACATCAGGATATGAAAGACTCTATTTTCTTGATGCATACTCCGGCTATAACCAAATCCCGATGAATCAGGCTGATGAGGAGAAAACATCCTTCATTACAGAGGAAGGTACGTACTGCTACAGAGTAATGCCTTTTGGACTTAAAAATGCAGGTGCCACTTACCAAAGGCTTGTCAGAAGGATATTCAAAAGTCAGATGGGGAAAACGGTTGAAGCCTACATAGATGACACAGTGGTAAAAAGCAGAAGGAAAGACGACCATCTCAAGCACCTGAAAGAAGTGTTCGATGCACTCCGAAAATACGAAATGAAATTCAATCCAGCTAAGTGCTCGTTCGGAGTATCATCCGGACAATTCCTCGGGCATATCGTCAACCGAACAGGAATTGAGGCCAGCCCATCACAAGTCAAGGCTCTGATAAGCTGTGAAGAGCCAAAAATGCAAAAGGAGGTCCAGATTCTAACAGGAAGAGTAGCCGCACTAAGCATGTTCGTATCCCGATTGACAAATCGATGCAGACCATTTTTTCAGGCAATTAGAGGCGGAAAAGGAAGCATATGTGGACCAGAACAAACCGAGGCCCTTTAAAAATTGAAGCAGTATCTCTAGAATCCACCAATCCTCGCCTCACCAAATCCAGGAGAGTCACTGCATCTGTACCTTGCCATATCAGCAGCCTCAACCAGCGCAGCACTTGTAAAGGATGACAAAAAGTGCCAAAAGCCAATTTTCTTCAGCAGCAAGTCCCTATCTGATGCAGAAACCAGATACACTATGGCGGAATGAGCCGTTCTTTCTCTAATCAATGCGAAGAGGCGACTGAGGCACTATTTTGAAACCCATCCAATCGTGGTACCAACCACCATGCCTATAAAAGCCATCATGTCCAAGCTTGATCTGACGGGAAGAATAACCAGATGGGCATTGGAATTCAGGACATTCGACATCACATATGTGCCAAGAACATCCATCAAAGGTCAAGCCTTAGTTGATTTTCTCCTAGAAGCAGAAGCAGAGTCAATCCTACAGGACCTAGATGAACCCGAGTGGACGCTCTATGTAGATGGATCGGTTAGTTCAGTAGGTTCAGGAATTAGACTATAAATTATAACACTAGACGGAACCCGAATCCAGCAGTCAATCCGTCTGGAGTTTTCTGCTACCAATAACGAAGCCGAATACGAGGCACTCCTAGCTGGACTACGACTAGCTCAGAGCCTTTGTATTAGAAGGCTCCGTATATTTAGTGACTCACAACTGGTGGTCAAGCAAGTTCAAGGTGAGTATGACGCAGGGGAAAAACTGCAGCCCTATAAGAGACTGGCTCAGATGGAGTTGGACAGATTGGAGCAGTACACCCTCAGTCAGATCCCCAGGGAAGAAAATGAAAATGCGGATCGGTTGGCCAATATGGCGTCAGTCAATGATCAAGATTTGACCAGAGTCGCCCCGATCGACTACCTTGACGTCCCGAGCATCCATCGGCCAGATGTCGTGTGCGCAATACCTTGGGAGCCGAGTTGGATGGATCCCATAACAGAGTACCTCAGGAATGGTACCCTCCCTAATGATAAAGCAGAGGCTCGAAAAATTCGCATGAAGTCAGCCAGATATGCCTTGCTACATGGCCAGCTTTATAGAAGATCTTTTGGGGGTCCATACCTTCGATGCCTCGCGTCTTCAGAGGCATCAGCCATAATGAAGGAAATCCATAAAGGATCGTGCGGAAATCACTCAGGGGGACGAGCATTGGCCCACAAGGTCCTAAGTCAAGGATACTTTTGGCCTTATATTTCTCAGGATACTGAAGCTTATGTTAGAATATGCAAGAAGTGTCAGTTCCATGGAGACTTCATCCATCCACCACCAGAACTGTTGAACCCCATCTTCAGCCCGCACCCATTTGCGCAATGGGGGATCGATGCAGTTGGACCACTTCCCATGGCTCTCAGATCACTAAATAAAGCACTAATAGCAACTGATTATTTCATAAAGTGGGTTGAGGCAGAATCTTACTCCACCATCACTCACAGGCATGTAATCAAGTTCATATGGACCAATATCATATGTAGATTCGGAGTGCCAAGGGTAATAGTGATCGACAATGGAACAAATCTGGATAATCAGTGGACCAGACAGTTCTGTAATGAACATAGGATTCAGTTGAGAACATCATCAGTCGCATACCCTCAAGGAAATGGTCAAGCCAAAAGATCCAATAGAACAATACTGAATACCCTGAAGAAGAAGTTGGAAGACCATAAGGGAATTTGGCCAGACAAACTCCCAGAGGTACTATGGTCTTATAGAACAACATCAAGAATCCCTACAGGAGAAACATCATTTTCGATGGCTTATGGGACAGAAGCAGTCATTCCAACAGAGCAGATAGTGCCAACAACCAGAACAGAGCTGTATCAGGAGGAACTGAACAATCAACAACTCATTGATGGACTGGATATGCTCGGAGAGAAAAGAGATCAAGCCGTCATCAGGCTAGCAGCCTACCATCAAAGGGTCAGAAACGTCTTCAATAAAAAAGTCAGAAGACGAGAGTTCCAGGTCGGCGATATGGTATTAAGAAAGAAGATCGGGTTAGTCGGAAAGCTCAGAGAAAATTGGGAAGGGCCATACACAGTCACAGAGGTCATAGGACGTGGGGCTTATCGCCTCAGGAATAATGACGGCAATATGGAACCCAATTCACAGAATGCCTCACAATTGAAGAGGTACTATCCTTGACATTTATTTCGTTTCCAGAATAAGTAAGCAGAGGTACCTGAGCCCAGCTTTACTGATATGTTTTTAAATTTCCAAGTTTGTTATTCTGACTCAGTCAGATGTTGTTATCTTTGTAATTTCTTGATTATAATAAGAGATGGTCATCCTTCTTACAATCAAATAGCCTGATTCATAAACGTCATTAATAAAATAATTCCTAAGTAGTGAGATGATAGAGGCTTATAAGCCTGACTCACTTCCAGAGGAATGAAATTTAAAATAATTCATGAGTAGTGACAGAGGCTTATAAGCCTGACTCACTTCCAGAGGAATGAAATTTAAAATAATTCCTGAGTAGTGACAGAGGCTTATAAGCCTGGCTCACTTCCAGAGGAATGAAATTTAAAATAATCCCTAAGTAGTGAGATGACAGAGGCTTATAAGCCTGACTCACTTTCAAAGGAATGAAATTTAAAATAATTCCTAAGTAGTGAGATGACAGAGGCTTATAAGCCTGACTCACTTCCAGATGAATGAAATTTAAAATAATCCCTAAGTAGTGAGATGACAGAGGCTAATAAGCCTGACTCACACTTCCAAAGGAATTAAATTGAAAATAATTCCTAAATAGTGAGATGACAGAGGCTTATAAGCCTGACTCACACTTACAAAAGAATAAAATATTAGAGTAGAGGCAAATTAGCCTGATTCACATCAATAGAAGAATAAACATTAAATGACAAAAGCAAATAAAAATGCATGTCCTATTAATAAGCAAAATCGTTGTCTTGTATTACAAAAATTGCCCGAATGACATAGTACAAAGTACAGCATTACAAAATAAATATAGACAAGCCTAAGTATGGCTTGGACCACTGAAGTCATTCCCTAAGGAATCTACATGTTTGGTCAGGGGCAAGAATTCTATAGAGGGGTTAAGGGGGTCAGTAGGAAGATACCCTTTGAGGAATTCCGTGAAAAGGTTCTGAGCATGACTAGGCTCAGGGCTGGCATATGGTTTCTATACCCCTAACACCTCATCCATGGCATTAGGGTCCTTGATCTTCCTCCTTGTTGGATCCTTCTCTCCAACAATGAAGCCCTTCCGCCAGAATTCACCAGCCACTATCATGTTCATCCTTGAATAGTGCTGGTGCATGTCAAGCCCGCCTTTCTTACACAACTCCAGGGCAGACTGGGAGATGTCAAACTGGTGTTGAAGAGCCTCATGGTCAGATGCAAGCTTTTCCTTCTCACTGGACAGCTTAGCATTCAGCTCTTTTGCATCTACAAGTTTTTCCTCCAGCTGAGCAACCCTGGAAGGAAGATCCCCCAGCTGAGCCTTCAGCTCTTTCTCGTAGTCATCCCTCTCAGCCAAGTCGGTCTTGAGGCGCTCGACTTCCTTAGCATTAGCCTCATGGAGAAGACACAGGGCATTCACGCTAAAGAGGGCCTAAAAGGAAAAATTTTAAGGCAAAGTAGATCAGCATTAAAAATATAGCAAGGAGAAACATAAAATCAAACAGACACGTACCCCCATTATCAAGCCTGAAGTATGACCAACAACGATGTCAGGGTCGACCTCCCTCTGCACGGCAAACTCCTTAGGCGTCCAGAGGTTCTTTACCCGAGCTATCATGGAAGCCATTGAGGAAAGGCTGGGAGCAGATTGGTCAGAGGAAGTAGAACCCTTGTCCTTGCCCTTATGATTCATTTTCTTGGAAGGTCTCTCCTCACTCACGGGTCTAGTGCGAGCAAAAGAAGGTTGGAGTAATTCAGGCATGGTAGTCTGCACAAGTGCAGACCCGGAGGCTTCACCTGCTACAACAACGGTCACGATCTGAAGTTCAGAATTTAGAGGCACTTGTTCTTGTCCTGCTGATGGCGCGGCTATCTCCTCTACCTCATCATCATCATCCTCAATTACCGGTCTGATCGGATCCATCATAATCTTGAAATTGGCTCATAACCTTGATATACCCTGCAAATTGGCAGGAGTAAGCAGGTCAGCGCATGATTTACGGTCCGACCATACCTTAGACTTCAATAAAGAAAAACGGGCCTCTACATCCTGAGCCACAATGTCAGTATCATCATAACCTAAAAACTTATACACAAAATCCGCTCTGAGCTAATCACACCCAGAGCAGAGGCACGACTCCTTATGGATAAAAGAGAATGGAAGAAGGGCCAGACGCTTACAAACACTCGGGATCGGCCATTTTCTAGAATATGGATAAAACCAAGCCCCCTTTACTAAAATCATCTTCTCCTTCCAATACTTCTCCATTTTTTCAGTCCCATGGCAGATCGCCCGACCCTTGTAGGGGTAAAAGTTGTACCTCCCCTCACAATCCTTCAAGTCCACAATTTTATAACAAAGTAGAAGATCTGTCAGACCCAAGGACAACTTTTTGTCTCTGTTTATCAAGATTAACATTGAAATTATTCGGAGGAAGTTTGGGTTGACTTGTAGAGGGGTTATTCCTAAGGTAAAGAAAATGAAGTGAAATAGAGGGTGAAGAGGGAATCGAAGCGCCGTTATCTGAAGAGCAGACAACAACACCTCATCCGGACCCACTCCATCTCCCGTCCTAAAATCATAGGAAGGGTCATACTCCTTCAGGATCACCTCTTTAGGGATCTTACAATCCATCCTCAGACTCTTGATATTCACAGCCTTTATTTTATGGGCATCAAGAGGCTCGGCTACGAATGGGGCTGGCTCAGTAGAAGTTCCAAGGGAAACGCCTTCAGGAGCATCTGCCCCTACAGGATTAATTGGAACAGAAGCCCCTACGGGCAGAGCATCAGGAACATCTGCCTGATTATGCACCCCATAAACAGAAATTCCCTCCTGATGATCCGGCGCAGAAACTCCTAAGCCAGGAAGGTTCATACGATTGGGTATGGACAAAGAAGGAGGAGAGGATGAAGAAGATGGGTTTGCAGAAGGGGGGCTGGGAGCATCAGATCCCCCATATTCCTGAGGAATTGTCCCTTCGGTCGATCTTGAAGCACTACTATCAGACATAATGAAAAGAAAATGGTAACTTACACAGAGTATTCCGGCGAGAAGATAGAAGAACTTCCGGCAACCAAAATATGATCAACGGTGAAAGCTTGAGCACTGTTAGGAATCGCTCACAAGAATTAAGGAGATAAGAGTAAAAAATAAAGCCATACAGGGGTTTATATACACTCGAACATGCCAACAACCGTCATTAAATGGCTGAGGAGGCGCGTTGGTTCCCAATGCCTCGAACACAGCAAAAGAGGAACAGGCGACCGCTTTTCTGAAATTCAAAAGCCACACGCCTTTTCACAATAATGACGCTGACGTCATCATGGACAACTGTAAGCAATCATTCCAGTCGAATTCGGGTCAAGCCCACGAACCCGTATGCCAGACCCGAATGAGGCTAGTGTAAATAGTGAAAATTAGTAGGCCCAGTCCTGATTTGTAAGGCCCAATGTTGGCTAGGCCCATGTATATGTGAATAATTAAGTAGTCCACGATCTAAGGCCCGTGTAATAGAAATAAGCCCATCAGTGTTAAGCCATTCCCTAAAGAATGGGGATTAACAGCCCACTACTTTTTGGTAGTGGGTAGTTAATAACAAAGTGGGTCACGACCCCATAAAACCAGGTGTATCATCCTACGAAATAGGATGAGATCCATGAGCTTGAATTATATATAAGGCCATTAGAGCCTAAATAAAATTATCTTTTTGATGTGAGTAAATTTTTGCACTTACATATATATATACCCTTCACTAAATTTATGATGAAATAAAAGGTGCGATAAGATAATAGTGGTATAGGCACTATCAACTAATATCTCCTTAACTGTGTACCTCGTGGTACAATACTCTCATTATCAGTACGTACCATTCAATTTCTAAAGAGTGCCCACATTCCCAATTAGATTAAATTCCAACCCTTGATTCAAGTATTTAATTCATATTACGAATTAGAGAGAATAATCCAATGATCGGAAGGCAAATTGGGTCACGCCAAAGAATTAGACCATCTATATGGCCAACAAGCGCAAAGTACAATGCAATAAAGCACATAATAATACCTCGTGTGAGAAGGAGTAGTTGGTCAAGTGACATGTCTCCACATGGACCGCTAAAAGCTTTCTCACATCTAAGATCTTGTCCGTTGATATCCCCTGCACCATCGAAATGTTACAAAAAAATAGCCCCCTTATCCTGGGTTAACACACAGCGAATTACACACACCAAGCTCATATATACATCAAAGAAATACACTTGTGCTCACCTTAAGCGTGACTTGCGACTCCTCTGGCGTTTCTACGGTTATTTCCACCACAGTAGGTAACACTGTACAAAATTAGAAAATTTCAGAATATGAAGTTTATATATATATTTCCGGTAACCGTGATATCCGGGCTACGACAGGATAAAGAGGGGCGGAGCCAGGAAACTTATATAATGGGAGCCAATATAATTTTTTATAAATTTATTAGTGAAATTTATATTTTTTTAAGTTACTAGAAGATTTTTTTTTTTAACTCGAGGATGGAAATACAATTTTTTTATAAATTTATTAATAAAATTTATACTTTTTAAGCTATCAAATTTTTTTTCTTAAAAATTGGTATGGTCATAAATAATTTTTATAAATATATTTATAATATATATAATCATTTAGGCTAAAAACAAAATTATAAAATTTGGGCGGGGCCATGCCCCCTCCCCAAAGGGTGTCTCTACCCCTTCGGGTAAACTTCTCATAACCTAAAAAAAAATATAATATGAAAGAATCAAATATGATATCTAATATTTATTGAGGCAGTAGATACTATTATATATATATTTGAGATGTAATAGTAAGTATATTTGTGTATAAATAATTGACAAAAGTGCCAAAAACAAACCGAATTTTCCCAAGTGAGCATATTACACCCGAACTTTAAAAGGAGCAAATTTTTCCCTTAGTTGTTTGGTTTATCCTAAATTAACGAAACTTCAATGGTGTACTTGATATGCCGCTCACAATAACAAAAATTATATCTTTTCAAAAATAATAAAAAATCAATATGTTAAAACAATTTTATTTTCAATAGAATTTTCAAGAAAAAAAAAAAGTTAGACAAAATGGGAGAAGATGAATAGAAGAAAAAAATAGTTGGGGAAAAACAGACCTTTCTCTTCCTTTTTCTTCTTGTCTCCTTTGGCTTTGTGAGGTCTGGCCTTTCCAGTTTTAGGAGCCATTTTGCATCTAAGCTATTGAATTCAACAAAACTTGCAGAGTTCAAACCAAACTTGACAATGCTACCAATAGCATTTATCGAATTCTATACACAAGGTCGAACAACTCTCTGTCCGAAACTAAATGATGACTTCCCAATTCTATCTCTCCCGCTATTAACAAATTGACTAAGCAGAGTTGTAACGTAATTAACCGAATTGAACAATGCCAATACTCACTAATGATAGATGGGAGGAACTGAAAATCGAAATGGTCTCGAAAAAGATTTGAGTACTTCTTTTTTCTACTTTATGGTTTACATATATATAATAGTGTAAGGAGTGCAGAGTGGAAATGGTGAGAGAAGTGATGATGGTCTGGTGTTGTTCTTGAGGTGCAAGTACAAGTATCTGTGGTCGAGCTTAATAAAGTTATTGAAGTGAAGTTTAGAGAGAGAGAGAGAGTGTGTTTTGAGAGGAGAGGATCTAGGAAGGCTTATAAGATTGGTGGATAGGATAAGGTAACACAACCCGTTACCTTATTCCTACACGCTCAGGCTCAAGAAGAATGTGAGGCTAGCGATTTGGGGCCTATCATTTCTCTCCTTGTTTTCTTTCTTTGACATGTCATCATATATATAGATATAGAGATATATATATACAACACTATAGTTTATGTGCTGTGTATATTTGAAATCTTGTCATTAGGGGACTATAAGCAGCTGATCAACATCTTATTTGGCTACATCTCATTATAGAAGAGGCACTTGGATAAGATAATAAACCGCTAAGTTTATGCCACGTCCATGTCTCTATCCTACTTGCAAGTGGATAAATTTACGCTGTCTGTTATATGTTAAACAAATATTTGGCCGAGGTTTTACTTCTTGAACTCGTTTAATAAGTTTTAAATGGTTAGTTGTGTTTTCTCATTGACAATATTATTTCTAATAAAATGTCAATTATTTATTTCAATATTTGGCAATTTATTAGTAAATGTAATCTATAATATATATTATAATCGTGCATCATATGTTTTCATACATTTTCATCATGAGATACAATCTTCAAGCTTCATCTAGAACAAATTACACCAAGTGTCTGTTTGGCGACCGGTATGATACGGTGTTGGTTTGGATTGGGTTTGATGTGATTTTATTCGGAACTGAAACCATGTTTGATGCAGATGATTTTAGTGTGAGAAACCAAACCATGTTTGGTAGAGTTGGTATATGGGCTGAAATTCTGAAACCAATCATATTTGATAACTTGGAATAGTTTGACATTTTATTTATTTAAAATAATATTTTGTAAATATATATGTTTTAAAAAATAAATATTTTATTTTTTTGAAATATTTATAGATAAAATATTTTATATAAGATATTTCAAAAAAAATAAAATATTTCAGTAAAAATACATATAATTTGTATATTTTTTAAAAATAATGATCATATTTTTATTATATTTTATTTTTTCTAGAAATATTTGTTTTCCCGAAATATTTTATTTTTTTATGAAATATATTTTTTCGTTTGATTTTTTTTAAATATTTTATTTTTTTAATTTATATATATATAATATTATAAATGAATTGGTTTGGGTTAAATAATGGTATACCAAATTGAATTGGTTTGGGTTAAAGAATAGTTTTGGTGTGAGAAAACCAAACCAAACCATCAAAACCATCTATTGAGATAATGTGAAAATTGGGGCATTTGGTACAAATGGTTTGACACTACTACACCAACACCAAGATTGCCAAACATGGATTGAGCCACAAATTTCATCCCAAAATCATATATTTGGCTTCAACCCCTTCTACCAAATACCCCCAAAGGTACCCTCGAAGTATCATGTCCCACCTCGACTATAGAGGGACCTCATTCGACGAGGGACTATTGCGAGGAGGCTTATGGTTACGATTTGTGAAAGCAATATCACGATTATTATCCTTCCTTGATGCTCCTTGTTGGGCTCCGTGAGAAATAGAGAGGCGCCTGAGTTCCAAAGTGCCTCATTCGTTTGGTGATGGAAGGGTCCCTTGTGCGAGTAAGGTGGGGGATTTCGTCTATTTGTCTGACATGGGTCTTACTTAAAAAGAGGAGAGATATTGTCGTCACAGGCATATCTCGAGGTATGTAGGTTTGTCCTTGTCAAAGTGTCCTAGCTGTTGCTATCGGGCAATAAATGTCCAACCAGAGAGTACAAGTGAAAGGTCCTACAATCATAAGTAATAGGTTCGTTAAAAAGAATAGACCACACATTTATGTTACCCAGGATAGCATTGTTTTCCCACTCTCAATTCTCGTCTTTTGGGATCTCTTATGATAGCTCGGAGCTCCATTCAGACACCAATCACTTACTTCTCAACGTAAATGGAATAATCTCTTCACCCTTACAAAATATTATAGATCGAGACAATGAAACATTTAGTACACCTCATAAAACATTTACTTAATAAATTAAAAGTAATATTTAACTAATTTTGAACTTTATTTCATTCTCCTACTATCACATTAATAATAAAAAGAGGTTGAATGATGAGGAGAAAAATGAGTATGAGTGAAGATGAGTGTGAGTTTGAATGAGGTGGATAGTGGGTCGTGCTAATCCTAGAGGACAATAACGGTTAATGAATGGATGTGGGCAGTTAGAGCATAAATGGTAGTTATATTTAGGCTGATAATTCGTATCAGTGGGTTGTATTCGTGTCGATTAAGATTGTGTCGTCTCGAAAAAGACCTAGTTAATATGCGTGTTAAATATGCTCAATCATAATCCAACCTACATGTTATTTGTGTTGACCCATGTAATCCATTTAGCCTATTTATTATAATATATTAAATTAATTTTGACACAATACAATACGAAACGAACTATTTAACCTATTATCAGCAAAATTAAATTGAATTTGACACGATCCAATAATAATTTATTGATATATTTCAACTCATGATCAATTAGAGAAGACAAAATATATATATATATATAAATATAATCATGTCAAACGTGTCGTATTTGGATTACTCGTGTCATGTTCGGGTCAACCCTTATACAACTTCAATCCTTTTATGATCAATCATAACTTTTTTAATTCATGCAATGTTCATATCGTATTACCATATCACGTCTTATTTTGTAAGTTTTAGTCATATCAATAGATGGTAAAAAGAACACGAAGTGCAATTTTTCTCTCCTCCATGATTTTCATTGCTTCGGGCAACATAAATGATGATGACGGGCGAATAATAGAAGATGAGTAACATTTTAATAATTAATTGTGAGTAATTTAAGTTATAAAATTATTTTTATTTTATTATATTTCTTTATTTATTAGTTAACTCTTATCTTCAAATACTTTTTCAAAATGGTTCTATTTGTTATACAGACTCCAAAAATTGTCACTTATAATTTTTTTAAAAATAAATCAAAATACTAAACACTGAAAATTACCGAAAATATTTAATTGTGGGTTTGGTCCGAATTCGGTTCTAAATTTACAATCATCTCCCTCCTTGTCGCTTGCTCTTTCGAAAACAAGAGTGACCACTACTCTCTTTCCCCAAACCTCTAAAACCCTAACCATGGCAGTGTCCGGAGCTGAACAGAGCCTCCAGGTCCACAGAATCCCACAATCCAAGTACATCGATGCACTCCGCTGGCTCCCGCCAATCGCCGCCTTCGATCGCTTCGTCGTCCTAGCAGCATTCTACTCCGATGCCGATTCCACCCCTTACTCAGTCGAAATCCACGCGCTCAATCGATCAAACCCGCCAAATTTGATCCTCCAATCTTCATGGTCTTCACCCTCAAGAATTTCATCGCTCAGAGTCTCTCGCAACCCTCACAAACCCCTTCTCGCAGCCTCAACCTTCGCGGGCTCGCTTCACGTGCTGTTCACCGATCCAGTGAATGCGTCCCTCGAATCGGAGATATCAGTGCCTGAGAATTCGTTGCACGTTGGACCCATTTCGTGTATTGATTTGCAAGAGAGTGGGAATGAGTGTGTGACTGTTGGGGAAGATGGGAGGGTGAATTTGGTCAGTATTGGTGATTCGGGTTTGAATTGGCGCCCTGTCTTTGATAGTAAAGGGTTGGTATCATATACAGCGGCGAAGTGGGCGTCTCCGACGGAGTTTGTGACTGGTGGATTAGGGTTTAGTCTCCAGTGGTGGGATCAGAGAAAGCCTGGAGGACCAGTTTCTCAGTTCAAGGGTGACTGGTAAGTGAATGGGTTTTATTTTGTTCTCTTCCATTTCATTATATACTATCTGTATACATATATTTGTTTGTGTTTTTGCTGTTTTATTTGTAAGAGAAAAATATGTGTATATATATATCGTATATAGAAATGCGTGTGCGCTCTTGCCCAAGAGGTGAAAGCCCCAAAGCTCAAACAGCATTAAGACGAACGGAAATGGCAATAGAATGGATATACTGATTGAGTCCCCCCGGATATGCCCCTATTAGAGTAAGGCATCCTCTCAAAACTAGATTCACTCGTTCTTGTCTCCGGCGATTAACCTATTCCAGAGCAGTCTGGTCATTAGCCTCTTTTGCCTGATCCCACACACCACTTAGTTAGATTGCAGTACAGCCTGCTTCTCACATCTCTCTTGATCAGCTACTTATTCCCCTCATCCCATTAAGAAAGAACTATCCGTTGTTGTGATATGGAGCTTGATACCATAGGTAAGTAGTGTTACAAATATTCAAGTGGGGTCGTGAACTTTTAACCCCCTAAAATATGCATATAGTGTGTATAACCCCATGTGGTTCTACTTCATCCCAAACCTTTTAATATAGTGCGAATTGCCCCTATTTTGGGAGAAATTCGCACAAAAATAAAAGGTTTGGGTGAAGTAGAATCATAGGGAGTTAAACACACTATATGCATATCATAGGGGGTTAAAAGCTCGAACCATTCTTGGGGCAATTTGCACCTTTATTTTTCATTTTAGAAAAACCCAACTTATTTGAGAAACTAGGTGGGTTTATTTACCAAAAACAAAAATAGGTTTGTTTAATTAATACAAAAATAATCGTTGACATCATATTTTTAATATGGAAAATCAAGGATTGCCCCTTATAAAAATATATGAATACAAAAAATAGATAATTAATTTTAATTTAGAAACTCATGAAACTAAAAAAAATAAAATATACAATTTGAGTGATTCATAATAAATTAGGTGTCAATACTCACATTTTTATTTGTATGGCTTAGACATTTTCTTTGATATTATATATAAAACTTAATTCTTCAAAAAAACACATTTTTAAATTAATGTATGTTATAAACACAATATTTATAAAAAAAGGTGTTTTGAGCACTAGCCCAAATAAATAGGTGTCAAAATGCACATTTTAAAGCTAATGGGTGTTATATGCACCATATCTATATTACATGGATGTTTTAAGCACTTGTCCCAAAAAAATAAGTGTCAATATACACATTTTGAAACTAATGGGTGTTATACGCACACTAACAATTCATATGCTTTGTAAAACTTTTTAAGTTTCTGATATGTAAAAAGTAGCGAGAGGAGCACTTGGTGAATGGAGGTGTATAGGGGGAAGAACTGTGGGTCTCTTATCTACTAGTCGGTAACAGAGTGAATTATTTACTTCGTCGTTTAGGGAAATCTAGTGGAGCAACCCAATTGTTTCATCCGAGTTAATTTTGTATGGTAGGAAGCAGTTGTAAGTTTGGAAGGACACAGAGTGGTACTGATTTCAGGACTTTTTAGCTTCTGGTTGAATTACTGTCATCCAGGTTGCTTTGCATGGTAGGTTCCTATCAAGTAAGTTGCCAGGCGATAATACATGTCTTCTGCTTGCTATCCCTGCTCTAGTGTGAGAACAATTTAATTCTTGAAATAAGTATTTTGGGTCTTCATCCCTTAAAATGGTTTCTAAGATCTTGTGAACAAAGCTTTTATCAGCCACCAGCTATCCGTTAAGAAGATGGTTTTTGAAAGAAGGTTGCTATACATAGGGATGCAAATATAAGTAAGGTGGCGGTTTGCACATGAACGATGCTGTAGATGCAGTTAATAGAGATGGAAGACACGCAGCCCATCATGCTACAACTACTATATGTCCGTTGTTAACCAATGTCATCACCTCCCACATCCACCAATGACCGTTTTATGGAAATTCTCAGCCACCACTATTATAAACTTTTACCCTCTTAGGCCCAGTTATCATTTTAGCACCCACCCATCACTACTACCATTTCCCACATATGCATGAACACCTGCTGATTTAAGATCTAAAACTTTAAGGATAACCTATAGTTTTTTTATTTTTGAAATTTAGGATAACCTAAAGTTAATTTTTAGTTTCTTATATTTACTAGTTAAGCTTGGGCACTATCATCACTTGGGGTAAATCTTTGACTTCTTAAGAAATGTAGCTTTTAATGACTAAGCTACAGGCTAATCAGGCCCAGCCAAGGCCCATTTACTCATCAGGCATCTTCAACTTTTATTTTTCCATTTACAGCCATATATGTATGTTCTTAAGGTTGGGGTTTAGATACCTGTTCATTCAAATACAAACTCTTCCATCTTCAATCTTCCTTTTAAGTTGTGACATGTCAATCAAATTTTATGTCAATATTGTTGCAGGGCTCAAGGAACCACTGGGATAGTGCACAGCATTGATATTCATCCATCAAGAAAGCACACTTGTTTGGTAAGATGTCCGTTACCCTTCTTCATTACTCAGAGTGAAGAAAAAAGCCAATTTGGCTCATTTAATTTTGAGTATGAATGCCAGATATGAGTTTGATAAGGACCAAGGGCATCCGAACTTTAACTACTGAAGTATTAGGACAGTCTTTCATAAACTATTGGGTTTGGCTTTGCCATCTTTCACTAGTTCCCCACTCCTCATTTTCTATCACTGTTCTTGACTCTCTATTTTCTTATTATGTTGATGAAAAAATATCTCTTCCTATTTCTTTATTATTGTTATTATTATTTGTAATGAATCCCCCTACTTAAGTGATCATAGCTTGCTATGGGCAGTGATAGTTAGGGTAGATATTAGTTGTTACTGGTAATCAGAAATGAGACAGGACCCATAGTTCATGGAGACGTTGCCCCATCAATTCATTTATCTATGATTGTTAGTTTTTGATCAGGTTATTTATACTTTTTAGTAATTTTGGAAGTTAGTGGAAATGGTATTGTATAATCTGTATCACTTTATTATATCAAGCTGATGCCATTGCGTGTAAATACTGTTCAGTTAGTAGGTCAATGCTGCATTAGGTTTAGTGAATGAAGTTGAATCTCTAATTATCTGCTGGTTAACCAGTTGGAATATCTCAAAATTTGCTGCTAACATGTTCAAGAATGGATGATTGACATTCTATGCAGGAACCCTCATGTTTAATTGGTGCTAGTATTAGCATGCCACTTTTTTTTTTCCTTTTTTCTCTCAAATTTTAGCTTATAAAGGTATACATCATTTCTGATACTCGGCATAAAGAAGTACAAGCATGCTGGATTCTTCATGGTGCTTATTATTTCTTATTTCACTGCCTTACAAAAGAGGAAATTTTGCATGTGAACACATCTGACTTGGTCATTTTTGGGCAAACCCACTCTGTCTGTAGTATGTAATTGCAAGAGAACATCTTCTCATGTTAAATAAGTAAGTCTAATAAAGAATCATCACATTGTTTTATGCAAAGTTGGGTGAAGTTTGGTGGGTTTGTGTATGATTTACTTGTATGCTTAATTTTCTACCAGTGGAGTCTTGCATGATTATTTGAATCTTGAATGAGGTTCTTTGATTTAACTCACGAGAGTGTGGGGTTCTTCAACTACTCTGCTGTGCTGTTTGAAGGCAGGAGGTTCTTCTGGTACCGTATTTGCATGGGATATTCGGTGGCAACAGCAGCCAATAGTTCTTTCTGGAGCAGCGACTAGTGGAGCAAAGGCGAATTCACTCTCTGAAAGTGATGTATGGGAAGTACAATTTGTCAATTATGCACATTCTGCATATGTTGGAAACGTCTCATCCTCCCGGATCTTACCTGTTATGATCTGCTCAGAAGATGGGATCCTTGCTGTTGTTGAACAAGGTACAGATTTAATTGTGGCAGCAATAGTTGGGTTTTTCAAAACTAATAGATAAGAATGATTGGATCTTTTAATTAGTAGGGTTGTTTCTGTATTGGGGGAATCTTTTTGAAAATTTGAGGCTGATTTAGTTTGCATCATGTGATTGCATAGGTGAGGAACCCATTGAGCTCTTGGCTGAACCCTGTGCCATCAACAGCTTTGACATTGACCAACAAAACCCCACGGTAAGTAGAAGTGGTTTGAATTTTTCTATATATTTCCTTGTGCTCCTGGTTCTCTATCTTCTTCTACACCTTTTTGCCTTCCCTGGAATAAGCTACCTTGATGTGCTATAATGTTTTGTAGTGAAACTGTATATTGGTTATTTCAGGATGTGATATGCAGTTTGGAATGGGAGTCCATAGCTATTTTGACGAAGCCGTGACTTCCTGGAATGGACGTGAAGAATTTGGGCATGAATCAGAATGCTGGCTGTATCTTTTTCCTGGTCCCAAGTCCGAACTCAAGTTGAATGATATGGAGTCATTGCAGCAGTGTCATGACTTCAGTGAATGAGTGGAAAATTTTGTCGTCAATTTTGTATAACAAAATGCGCGATAAGCTGTAGACAAACTCTTGTATGGTGTTTATAACAAGAGTGTAGATCATAGATGAATTCATGTTGAGGCACTACTGCTCGGCCAAACCTTGAGGGCTTGATAAACTGAATGGGAAGAACTTAAATTTATTCCGTCCACAAGTTATTGGTTTTGTCCTAACAGTTTTTCTTATGCCAACCAAATTAAAGTCAAGTTTGCTGGGTTTGACTTGTGCTACCAATTTGACATCAAGTTCTAGCAGCAGATTCATTTGTTTCGATGACCCGTGAATTTTACAGGACATATATGTGTCTGTATTATTTTACAGCTGGAAGTATTATTTTTATTGTTTTGGATGTTCATCTTTTCCATGACTTTTTCTTGAAATTTAAACAGATTTTATGTATAATGTGTCATTTTTTAAGTAAAAAATTACTACATTTGAAATTGACTTGAACATCGCCAGGAATTTACTCGCACTAATAAATGAACTAATCTAAATACTGTGTTGAAAATTTAAGTTTTCCCTTTTCTTTTTTGTTTTCCTTTTCTTTTATTATCCTTAATTATTTCCTGCTAATTCTTTTAATTTTACCGAACAAATTTAAAGAAATTGTTCTATGGTTCAAAAGAAAGGTTCTCTAGCAATTACAATTGGGAAACAGAAATTTGGAATTTATTATTAAGAAAATCATTTGTGAGTGAAATTGTATAATCCATAGGCTACTAAAAAGTCTCCAAATTATGTTTATAACGAGAGAGGCATTGCGAGTCCAGGAAAGTCGATGAGGACGCCCCCAATATGAAAGTCTGAGGCCCCAAATTGATCGTCTCTTTATCCATCCACGTCACAGTTTGAGTTGGAATAGCTTTTTTCCATAGCCCCATAATAACTAAGCCAGAGCAGAGAAGAAGAAGAAGAATTGAAGAAACATTAAACAATGACGACAATGGCGTCTCCGACGATCATGTTATCACTGGGTTCTGTAACTTGTCCCTCTATTCTTAGGTGTCGTGGCATCGTTAATCTATCACCATTTACAAAGAAAACCTCCTTCAACCTCTCTTCATCCTATAACATTTCTGGGTTTGTACCAATTCTAACCAACAAGCTCTTCAATGTCACACCTCTTCCTCAAAACCCCCACTCTTTCACTGTTTTCGCTGCCAAAGGCTACAAAATGAAAACCCACAAGGTCTCTTTCTCTCTGTCTTTGTATGTATATGTATATATATATATATATATATATATATTTGACTGTCTGGTTGGTGCTGAATTGGGTTTTCACATGGAACAATTTTAAGATTAATTACATTTTTTGACATTTTTAGGCTTCCGCCAAGCGATTTAGGGTTACGGGGAGTGGAAAGATCATGAGAAGGAGAGCTGGGAAACAACATTTGCTTTCAAAAAAGAATACCAAGAGGAAATTACGACTCTCCAAGATGGTCAGCTCTCTCTTTATTTCACTATCTTCTTTATTATATATATATATATTTATTTGATTTGGTTTAATATTCAATCTCTATTTAATGTTATGTTGTTAGAAAGTTGTAAATTGTATCGCCCATGACACATTTTTGCTACCAAAGAATATACAGCATACCTTTCCTCTCTATCACTAATGAAGGGGTGAACTAGTAGTGGGTGAAGGGGTCTGTTAGTGGCTTTCAGATTGTTGAGTCTCATTCTGTAAATATATAAACATGAATTCATAAGTGACAGAAAGAAAATGAATACGAGCAATGTCCATTTCATACATTTGCTTCTTCAGGGGAATTTTTACCAAATCTCCATTTATTGGTGCATCACTTACCCATGAAATTATTATTTTTTCGCAAGTGATCTATGAAATTAGTTTAATAAGATTAATGCCAGTTTCAGACATTTGCGGGACTTCTGGTTTTGTGGGATTTTTTTCTTATTTAGAAAGAAAATAAGTTATTGGGAATTTTCACACTTCGGGAAATTTCAGGATAAAGCTAGAATTTGCTCACACTTTAGGCTTCGGTTTCTCTAGACTTCAGTGACATGCCATCAATGTTGATTCTTGGAAATCTGAGAGTGACATCGTTCCTCTGGCCGATAAGAAACTGATGAAGCTTTATTTAGTAGGCATGTCACATAATAATTCCATTTGAATTGCTTTAGTAGGCATGCCACAAGAGCTTGAAGAAATCTTCTTTTTATTTTTAATTTTTAATTTTTATCTTATCTATGTTTTCCTGGAGGAAGCAATCTTTTGGTGGAAGAGAACTTTCTGCTCACTTTAGGGTGGGTTTTGGAAACAATATGATTGTGCTAGTCTATTAATGAACACGAATGCCTCTATGCTGAATGCATCGTATAGGACAAGTTTATGATGTAGCATCTTTTAGTGAGAGTCGTCATTCTCCTTCCTATCTTTTTGTTACTCTTCACTTTTTCTTGCCTGATAAAATGGTTTGGGAAATTGCAGGCATCATTTTATTTTATTTTATACCTTATTTTTGTGGCTAGGTAAAGGCTCATACACATTTCACATATTCCACTTGTGAAGCTCAAACTCCACACACATTTTACACATTGTGCGAATCATGGCTGAAGAATTGGCGATAGAGAGGAGTTTGTAAAAATGCGTGGTAACTGGGTTTTGTATATTTAGAAATGCATAAGAGCTTCCACAATAAATGTTAAAGCATCTATATAAGAGTAAATATATGTTGAGTAGCAAAGTGTGGATACCATTATTATGAACTCACAACTGTACTTAACAAAGCGTGCATCCTGCCTTTATGGACGTTGGCTGCATGATAGTCTAGGATGCTAATTTTGACTGGTTATCAGTGTAATCTAGGTACCTTCCAGTCTTGGGTCCAAACAGTGTGAAGAATAATAGAAAAGTTAACTGAATTCGCATCTGCCTCATGGGGTTCCCTAATTTTGTGGGGCTGGCTGTCTGTCTGGAAAACTTGAAATGTTCTGAAGCGTTTTAGCTGGAGAGGTTATACAGCACCAAGATTTAAGCTTTAATTTTTCCACCGAGAGGATGGGGAGTCTTGGTATTCAGCCTTCATTCCTTGTTCCTTTTAGTAAGTGGAAATGTGGGTTTGGGGATATTTCTTGGATTGAGGATATGGATTGTTTATCCTCCAGAGTCATATGAACAGATCACGATTGGGAAAATTTTGATTGGAAAACCAGAGCAGAGACTCTTCTGCAGGTGAATGAATTAGAAATATTGCAAAACAACCACAAGATAAGAGAACTAAATTATGTAAATACCAATATCCAGGTGAATCCAAGACATAAAAATCGAATCAAAGTTTATTTGGCGAGGCGGGTAGGCAAAGTACTACTGGTGGATCTTATGAAGCCAAATGAATTGCCTGCATGCTATGCAAAGCATTAAAAAATTAGTTTACATGCCATGTAAAACAAAAATACATAAATAAATAGGGTCAAATGTCTCGGTATAGAGGAAGAACTTATCCCAGTTTCAGATGGATTTGAGGATAAGTTGCTGCTTCCAAGCTTCTTTAGTGTTATTTTGTGTGAGTGTGAGTGTTTTAGTTGTACTTCTCCCACAATGATAATGTTTCTTATTCATCCTCTAGTGATATATTTTCTCTCTCTGCTATCCGAGTTAAAAGTTGGGTTTCTTACATTTCAATTGTCTATCTTGTGCAGCTACAAGTGAACCGCAGTGACTATAATAATGTGATTGGTGCATTGCCTTATCTGAAAGTAAACCGGGCAAAGTAGAGGGGACGTCTCCATTATGCACGTAGGATCTGATTGTGTTGCCCTACTACTCCTTTCTTTCTCACTCCCATGTAAAGGAGAGAAGAAGCTCTTCATTGTTCAGATCTCCTATTAACCATTTACGTTTTCTCTAATCAAATTGTGTATTTGAATTTTGCTGGCATTGGAGTTGTCATCCTCTGCAGCTTGGATTTACTGGTATTTGAGTTTCAGGATGTTAATGAATCAATTGCTTCAGTTTTGGCATCCGGAATGATCTCCTTTTGGTTGGAAGTTGAAACATTTTAGCTACAATTTTGTCTGTAAACTGAAGTTGGTTAAGAGTGCTCTGTCTAGCAATTAACTTTCCCTCAGACCAGCAAATGTTTCTACTGAATTTTGGGGGTTTCATTCAATTTTAGCTCTCCTCTCTATTTCTTCTTTTTCTCTGAAATAAACACTTAACATAAAGGAGTATAAATTTATTGATATCGAAAATAACTATTGGTTATAAAAATTAATTCTTTGTTTTTAGTAGTGTTTTATAAAATATTTAGTTAATTATTTGAAAAGAAAAGGATTTATGCAAATGTGTACATCTGCACCCTCCTTTGGAATAATTAAACTTCTGCATCCAATTCGACTTGATTTTGTCAAGTACTGTCGTTATAGGATAGTAGGATTGGAATTGCAATTACCAGAATTAGATGCTTCAGGGAAAAACTTATATATATATATATATATAGTTAATGGCCGTTAGATGTGATTGAGATAATAAATGAGCTACCATATTTAAAACTTAAGAGTCATATCTAATGGTTTGTGATAATGGTCGTTAGATGTGATAGTCATATCTAATGGTTTGTGATAATGGTCGTTAGATGTGATTGAGATAAATAAATGAGCTACCATTTAAAACTTAAGAATCATATCTAATGGTTATTGTGATAGGTAAGTATGATTTTTCTTACTCACTAGGAGCAAAAACTACTATATATTATGAGAATATTTTTTTTCATCCACACCATGATTGACGTTAAATAGAGTAATTACTAAAAAAAAAATATCAATAATAACAATTTCATCAAACGGTTATAGTAATTGGTGTGCAGAAGATATTATTATTATTATTATATATATATATATATACGAAAATGATCTCTTAAGGAACAAGATAAACATATTTGTTTTTCATATTGACCATTAGATGTAATTGACATAAATAAAAGAACTAATATTTAAAATTTAATATCTAAGTCAATATAAAAAGTGAGTATGTTTATGTTCCTTCCTGGGGAGCAAGAGATCATTACTTTACATATATATATATATATATATATATATATATATATCTCGTTTGATATAATTATTTTCAATAATTCATCAACCTTTTGGAAATATGTTTATGTAAATATTTATGAGAACTTTTCATATATGGTTAAGGGACAATCCGATTATAAGATAAGATCTTTAGACTTGTACCTGCAAAAGAAAGAGCTATTTTTGTGTGTAGTTTCCATTTCTAAATTTTGTTACCACAACTGGAATAATATAGTAATGCTGAATTCATAGTACTACAAGGTTAACTATATTACCCACATTAATTATTTATGTTAAATTAAAATCACTTGTTATATTCTAGTTTCCATATATAACACAAATAAATCCTTATATATTAAATAACCCTAACTTGATTTTGTCAAGCACTGTTGTTATGGGATGCTTCAGGGAAAAACTTATATATATAGTTATATACGAAAATAATCTCTTGTTTCCTGGTGAGTAGGAAATTTATACTCACTTGTAATAATAGTCATTAGATGTGATTGAAATAAATAAATGAGTTATCATTTAAAACTTAAGAATCATATCTAATGAATTTTCTTCTCAATAGGAAGCAAGAACTACTACTATATATATATATATTATGAGAATATGTTTTATCATCCAGACCATGATTGACGATAAATAGAGTAATTACTAAAAAAAAATCAATAATAACAATTTTATCAAACAGTTATAGTAATTGGTGTGCACAAGATATTTATATATATACGAAAATGATCTCTTGGGAGCAAGATAAACACACTCGTTTTTCATATTGACTGTTAGATGTGATTGACATAAATAAATGAGTTACTATTTAAAATTTAAGAATCATATCTAAGTCAATATAAAAAGTAAGTATGTTTATGTTCCTCCATAGGGAGCAAGAGATCATTACTCTCTCTCTCTATATATATATATAGTCTGATATAATTATTTTCAATAATTCATCAACCTTTTGGAAATGTAAATATTTATGAGAACTTGTTCATATATGGTTAAGGGACAATCCGATTATAAGATAGGATCTTTAGACTAGTTCCTGCAAAAAAAGCAGCTATTTTTTGTGTAGTTTCCATTTCTAAATTTTGTTAACACAACTGGAATAATGTAGTAATGCTGAATTCATAGTACTACAAGGTTAACTATATTGCCCACGTAAGGAAATAATTCTGCATTAATTATTTCTGTTAAATTAAAATCACTTGTTATATTCTAGTTTCGATATATAACACAAATAAATCCTTATATATAGTAGACAAACAATCACCATTGAAACATAATTTTCTTAACAAATAAACACGTTTTAGAAGAAGAAGAAGAATACATGCAGCTCAACAGCCAATCCATGTTGTTCTCACCTTTCAATCAGGTTCTGTTTCTTTGTCTATATATATCAACTTTTCACTTTGTTTTTATTGATTTATTTATATCTTTTGTTTTTGCCTAGTTTTCTAAGTAATGGTTAGAATTCCAGAATTCGTATTTGGTGTTTATAAAACAAATTAAAACTTGTTCCAAGGAGGTTTTGTCCGTTTGCTTCTTTACTAGTACTAATTAATATGGAATTTTTTTTTTTGAAGAACTTTAGTTGTATACTTATATTGCTTCCTAACTCTTCTTGCTAAATTAGCTTGCATGACACAGTGCATGGTGTAAATTTGTTTGTGATTTAAGTGAAAAATTATAAATAAAAAAACATAGGTTAATATATTGTGGAGACAGATATAAAGTTTTGATTTTTTTTTTCTGTTTAGAAAATACAGCATTTTATAAACATGATAGTAGTGATATGACTTAAAGTGATGATAGTATGAGCAGTTTTAATTTTTGTGTGAAAATTATACTTTATTTATTTAACTGGTTTCATGGCATTAATCTAACAGGTGGTTACTGGAAATAATGAGTTGGAAATCGCTGCTTGGCGTCACATTAATCCACTTGATGATGAGCCAATGCCTGTGGGTTTGAAGCTGAAGAAGAGCCCTTCACTACTGGAATTGATCCAACAGAAACTTTCAGGCCAACCAAGTAATGCACCACCTTGTGTCAATCTTAATCCTAATCCTAATCCTAATCCTAATCCTAATCCTACTGGGATGAATCTCACAAGTATTAGTCAGAAGGCGGGAAATTTGTACGCTTTGAGCCTTACTATTGGAAGCTGGAAGGTATGTATATATATTTACTACTCAAATCAACTTTGGTCTATAATTTTTAATCAATGAGCTAAAATCGCATCTTGTGGCAGTTTGAGCCTAATTATGCAGCCGGTTTAGTAGCCAAGTGTTACTTTGCAAGGCGCAAACTTGTATGGGAAATTAATTCTGCTAATCATGCTAGTGCCAGGATAGAGATCCAATGGTCTGATATCCTAGCTCTCAAGGTGGACTGTCCTGATCATGGAATTGGGACTTTGACAGTAGTGGTAATATCTATATCTATATCTATCTCTATCTATCTATACATATATGTATATATTAATATCCATATCTATACTTGTGAATTGCAGTTGGCTAGGCAGCCTCTTTTCTCTAGGGAGATGGAACCAGGAAGGAATCGTTCCCCATGGGAAAATACTGCAGATTTTACTGATGGTCATCAGGCTAGCATTCACATGTAATATTTCGGTTAATTTTACTTTATTCATCTTTTTCTTACTTTGTTGCATGCATGTCTTCACCTCCATGTCAATATACAGCCTCTTTTCTATTTTTAGCTTTTGTGCTGTAAAAGCCAATTGTGTTATATATATATATATATATATATATATATAGGGTATTTGACCCTTTTGGTTGCAGTTTATAAACTAGCATGCATGGTGATAGGTTGTAAAAAGTGGAAAGCATTAAATCCCACATGCAAGCGTGTCTATCTTCTTTTGACTATTTTTCATTAGCAAAATATTCAACTACTTTAAGGCTGTGTTTGTTTTAATGAAACAAAAATATTTTTCTATTTTGAGGTGTTTAATCGGTAGTCCCAAACTCAATGATGTAAAATATTTTTTTTCCAAATCCACCATAATTAATTACTAATAAATATTTTTCTTCAACTTGTTTTACAAGAAGTCTAGTGTTACTCTCCTCTGTACATCCCAATCCCCAATTCGACTCCAAACCCTCCTCCTCCCCTCTCCCTCTCTACTCACTTTGAGAGATGAATTCACACCCTGTATATATATATATATAGAGAGAGAGAGAGAGAGAGAGAGAGAGAGAAATAATGCCTCCTTGTCACTGATACGTACATACTTTTAGAAATAATGCCTGTTATAGGAGTGGTGCCTTTCTTTTGTATAAATTTAATTCATAATTGCAACACGAGCTCTGGTTCATCGGCAGTGCCACTAATGTTGTGGCCTTTTATAGGGTGCACATTTTGAAGTTCAAAGCAGGTGTGCTAAACAAGGAGTACGCAAAGTTGATGAAGTGTGATTTGTGCCAGAAAATTGTAAGCGACATCATTTTGGATTCACCATATTTTGAAGTACCACAAGGTCGTGTTTTTGAGGATCCAAATGGACGTAACGAACCAAGGACTGACCTCAATTCTGGCTTCTATGGTAACGCCGCATTGCAATCTACGTCGCAATTATCTCCCATGATGATTGAACAAGAATCGTTTGGCGTAGCATCCGAGCATTTGCCTCAACAGGCTCCTTCACCTTGCTCAGGTACAATAAAGCATTGGAATTATGTTTTTCAATGTTTAGATACAACAAGCTCTTATATTATTCTTGTGGTTTTGTTGGCCTAACAACTATTTTTCTTGCACTTTAATTAATGCATACTGCCTCATTTATTTGGAGATAAAATGAGTATCATATATATATATATATATATACACACACACACACACATTAACTTCTTAAATGCTTTTCCCATATCTCTAGACTGTCTTATGAGGCTATTAGTCGCGGTTGTGATGTTGTTATCCTTTAATATCTAGTTTATGATACCTTCGAATTTTCCACAGTGATGGACTTGTCTGCTATTGATGGGAGTGGAAGTTATGAAGGATATAGTTTCAGGGGACCATTGGATTCGAAACAATTAGAAATGCCAGGATTTCAAGCAGTCATGTCCACAAGTGATCCTGTGAACTACATTGGACATTGCATTTCAGAACCAATCACTTCTGAATATCCACCCTTCGGTAAAGCATTACAACTCCAGGATACGTTGGACGACATTGCTTTGGACAACATTGCTCAACATCTGTTCTCTGATACTGACTTTGAAATTGCCCTGGATGACACATTGCTCATGGCAAGGCTCGATTCTCTCCAATGTCTCTTGCAGGACCCGACAACTTATGAAAATCAATGCCAAGACATTTTGGACAACAATGCTCTGTTTAGTGGCAATTTCAATTCTCTCCAATGTCTGATGCAGGACCCGACAGCTTCTGAAAATCATCCACAATGCCTAGACATGTTGGACAACAATGCTCTATTTAGTGGTAATCGCATTCTTAGGGTCGCTTCTCTCGAATGTCTCCTGCAGGACCGGACAGCTTCTGAAAATCAATGCCAAGACATGTTGGACAACAATGCTTTGTTTAGTGGCAATTGCATTCTTAGGGTTGATTCTCTGGAATGTCTCAACCCGACAGCTTCTGAAAATCAATGCCAAGACATGTTGGACAACAATGCTCTGTTTAGTGGCAATCGCATTCTTAAGGTCAATTCTCTTGAATGTCTCCTGCAGGACACGACAACTTCTGAAAATCAATGTCAAGACATGTTGGACGACAATGCACTGTTTAGTGACAATCGCATTCTTAGGGTTGATTCTCTCCAATGTCTCCTGCAGGATCTGCCAGCTTCTGAAAATCATCCACAATGCCAAGGCATGTTGGACAACAATGCTCTGTTTAGTGGCAATCGCATTCTTAGGATCGATTCTCTGGAATGTCTCCTGCAGGATCCGACAGCTTCTAAACATCATCCACAATGTCAGGGCATTTTCATGTCAAGGGTTGATTCTCTCGAATGTCTCTTGGACAACTTCTAAAAATGATCCGCAATGCCAGGGCATTCTCATGTCGAGGGCTGCTTCTGTCGAATGTCTTCGGCAAGACTAGAGAGCTTCGGGAAGTCTTCCACCCGAAGAATAGGAGAGACTGATTTAGCTAGTTTGACATCAAGATTAATGTGATAGACTCATTTTCAGTTTTTTTTTCTTAGAACCCTTGTTTGACATTAAAAAGATTACTAGAGACACGCTAATTAAACCATTGTTTGGCAGGTTATCCACTTCGATGTGATGTAATGTTTTTTCTTATTTCTGTATCTATCACATTCTGGGAAATATAATAAAACATAAAAATTAAATAAACTTTAGACGTATCCTATGAAATCCTAACTCAGAGAAATCCTTAGGCCATGTTTGGCAGACGGTCTTTCTGGTCTGGTCTGGTCTGGTCTAATCTGATATGAAAAAGTCTGTTTGGTAAGCGGTCTGGTCTTACTATTTATTTATTATTTATTTATTTATTTATTATTTCTTCACTTTATAATATATGTTATTATTTATATTATTAAATTATTATATATTAATTTATATATTAATTTATAAATATATTCTATTTATTTATTATTATTTCATTATTTAATTCATTTTATTTATAAATTATTTATTCATTTTTTAATTATTTAAAAATATATTTTATTAATTTATTATTATTATACTCATTTATTATTATTATGAAGTATTTATTCATTATCATATTTACTTATTATTTATTATTATATTTATTTATTATTATATCTATTTATTATTTATTATTATATTTATTTATTATTATTATTTATTTCATTTTGTTTATTATTAATTATTTTTATTATATTTTTAAATATGTTTTATGTAATTTATTATTTTTTTTATTAAATTTTTTTATTTTTTATTTTGTCTATTTATTATTATTATTTTATTTATTTATTATTATTGTATTCATTTTTTATTATTATTATGTTTTATTTAATTTTTTATTTATATTATTAATTATTCATTTTTAATTATTTATAAATATATATTATTATTATATTCATTTTTTAATTATTATTAGGTATTATTTTTTTCATTTTGTTTATTATTTATTATTTATTTTTTATTTTTAAAATATGTTTTATTTAATTTATTATTATTAATAATAATTTATTATTATTATTTATTCATTTTTAATTATTTATGAATATATTTTATTAATAAGACCAGACCGGACCACCAGGAACCACCTTTTTTTTTGGTCTGAAATGAGGCCATTTTGGTCTCATTTGGTCTTACTTGGTCTAACAAAAAATTTGGGACCAATGCTACCAGACACGGTCTGGTCCCATAAAACGCAAGACCAGACCAGACCACATGGGACCAGACCACCTACCAAACAGGGCCTAATACCTTCTTGTTTTCACACATATGGGTCCGTGCCAAATATTTTTGGTGCAAAGTCCTATTCATATAGTTGTCTACCAATCTTGTAAGCAATTATAGATAATATCAATTGAGAGGGGGGACAGAAGAACTTTTCAAGACGCCACAGGAATTATGAAATAAAGATGTCAATGCAGGATAATATTCACAGTTCAGACATATTTCAGAGAAAAAGTTGATTTATGTACAAAAGGGAGACTTGGCTGAATTGATAATTAGCTGTACATAACGTAAAATAACTTACTCCCACCAACATGAGTGATTATCTTCAGTTAAGATGCTATTTTATATATCTACACTTTCTGTCTTCCATCATATCCATCTACGATTTAACAAGATCAGGAAGGAGGCGGCGAATGAATTGTGGTGTCAGGCAACATGGCAACTGTCACTACGAAGTATTCACAACCAACAGGGAGACCATATGGGTTTGAAGTTGATCCCAGATTCAACAACCGATTGGTTCCCGGTTCAGCAGTATTGAATTCGATGTTCTCTCCCCTGGCAGACTCGGGTCGAATGGAAGTAGGCGGCAGTGGCTTCACACTTTGCCGTTCAATATGCACAATTTGCCCAATGATATAGCTAGGCCGGTTTGGAAGATGGTCGGCAAACAAAGCAACTGATTCGGCTGACAGGTAGTAGTTTGGGCAGTTCCGATTGATAGCCTCATAATGCCCAGCAGAATTAAGCACAAATGCAGCAATCTCATGGACTTCCAAGCGGCCAAAAGATATCTTCTCCTTGTTTGCCTATAGAAAACCATTAAACTATTTGAGGTCGGCAGAAGAGAAATGAGAATGTTATCGTAATTGATCAACAACACATGTCCTTGAGAAGTTAAATAAATAAGATGTTCATATTGAGGTTTTATCAAATATCAGGGAAGATGCAAACCATTTTTCTGGTTCTAAAACAACAATAGTCGACATGACCTCCAATTGGGAGCTATAGGAGGGGCCAATACCATATTTTCACATTTCAAAAAAGTCAATGAGGATTAGGTTTTATACAAATTAAAAGAGTGATTTTAAATTTTCCCTAAATATATCCATCAAATGCAGTTAAAAAACAGCCAGTTTTCAGAGACCTTGCATGCTGTGTAGAAGTAAATGGACAGTCCTTCCCCATACGTAGGCTTCTATCACAAGAATTCTCATTTCCCATTTCTAAACTAAATGGAAAATATACCCATCAAAACTGGAATGGGAAAAAAAATCAAGCTGAACCATCCAACTCCTCCAATTTAATTATGTTATTTCACTACCACAAATTACTATAAATGGTGACAATGCCATAAATAAACCTGAGCAACTTACCTGCTTCTCAAGCTGATGCTTCATGTACAAAGTGTTGACCAACTCTTTCTTTTCTTCCAACACCTTTTTGAGCTGTTCAATTGCAGATTCCGCCTTTGAGTACCTGTCAAGCAGCTCAGCACGATGCCTTGACAAGACACCAACTTTATCAGCAAGTACCCGGATACATTCTCGGAACTCAGCAGTACCATCGTCCTCGTTGTTACTAAAAGGATTGAAAATCACAATGGAAAAGAAATTTAATTCCCATTCAACTTCTGATTCATAACTGGGTCAAAATACTAAATAAAAACAATTCAGCCCATTAATCTCAAGTCTCAGTATATCAGATTGCAGGCATAAATCCCCTCATCTCAAGTTTCTTAATTTTAAATAATTCATAAATCTTGTTTCCAGCATTGAACCAATTCGACACATTGATAGGTTCATCAATCATCAGTTGAAAAAAGAAGGAAATGTTTCCTTCACGAGGTACAGCAAACAATAGATAGAGAAGAGCAAAGTGCATGCTTAAAATATGTCAACAGCTAATAGTGGAACAAAGGTAGAAAATGAGGAAAGATGGACAAGGATTGAATCATTCAAGCGCTTAGATATTGTGAATGCACTCTGTGAAAATGCTGCAGTTCTCGGACTGCAAATAACCTTATATCACCTCCTTTATGAGGAAATTAAAATGTGGGCCCAGATATATATTTTTTTTATTGCTCTCTTCTATTCATTCCTCTCTCTTCTGTTTCATCTATTCAGAAACACCTAATGATCAAGGAAGAGATATTCCAGAAAACCTCTTCTCATCGCTGACATTTTCCTCGCAGATCAGTATTCTAGCAATGCAATTATGACAGCTACCAGAGAATTTCAATATTAATGTAAATTGAGGTCAAGGGATATGTTTCTGGGTTTAACTATCTAACATAGTAATGAGTTCAGCCATTTTTCAATAAAAAATTACAACACTTCATGGATAGTAGGGAAAAAAAAACAAAAAACAAAAAGAGGAGCAAAAATGATACCACAACACTAAGCAATACCTCTTAACAACCAAAGAATATTGGACCGATGAATGAAATATAGAAGATGGATATCCAAAATACATCCGAGACAATGCCAGTAGCTACCTAAATTAACGGACAGTAGAAATGGCCTCTTAACATGACAAAGAAGAGACTACTACTTTTAGCCATGGTGTTTAGCTCTCTCATTGGCTGATGTAGGGTTTATCCAATCTCCCACAAGATGAGCACTGCACAAAGGGGTAAGAAACCCTGAGCTGACACATCTCATCATCACATCGCAGTGACCCACAATATGCTTTGTGTGTTCAAGCCACAAACTTTCATTAGACTTGTTCTAAAAGGACTCAACTCTCATCCTCCAATGCATAATAATAGCGTCTACCAGCTGGTATAACAAAAACATAAATTGAACTCCCAATATCATCCCTGATGCTTAGTTTCCAAGGAGTCTTGCAATAGAAGAAAAAAATATTTAAGCAGTTAAGGTATCGGCCAAGCAAGAAACTGCTCAGAATACCAATCACCACCATCTGATCCTAAAAAGTCAACTTAGGCTAGGTGCAATGACTTGTAGAGACATAGCAACACCCACTTTGTGAGGCAACAGGTAATAGGGAATCACTCGCATCTGCTATTGGAAATCAATTATTGCAACCTCAATGTTCCCACAGACAAGTAGGTAAAATCCTCAGCCAGCAACTAGTTGTAGTATAAATACTAATAGGAAAAGAAATAATAATGATTTGCTAATCAACATCTTTTGCTGATTCATTTCCACCAGTCAAAATATCCATAAGATTTCATTATACCAAACCATGTAGTGTTATTCAACTCAACCTTCTTTCCTTTTGAAATTAAGACGGATAACCAAATTTAAATGTGTGGAATATAAAAAAGTAAAAGAAATCAATTATCATCTCTCAGTTAATAACTTACTTGGCCAATGATTGAGCTAGAGCACGCAAGGATTCAGCAAAACCAGCCACCCCAGGCAAAGAAACACAGGTCCTCAATCTTTCAAAAAGTCCACGCATTTTTACAACAG